>JADRCD010228952.1:0-18075 GCA_019843815.1 Montemys delectorum
TTAAAAGAAAAGGATGGCAGCAAGTGTCCTCAGGGAGATGGAATAGCAATTGCAACAGCTGCTTGGAAACATCAGTCCCAATAGATAATTACTGAGACTACATGATCTATAGCTTCACCCACAGACATAAAACGCCAGGAAAAGGGTGTAACCCAGACAGAGTATAGATAGAGGCACTACACCAGAGTAGTCACCAGAAATTATTTGCCCCAAATTTATTACTTTGAAACCAACAGGTGTCAATTAATTCATAACTTCAGAGGGGAATCCAGAACTGCTGGCAAAAAGCCTTATACCTTCATATTCAACAATTTGTCCCAACCGGGGTCCCCTGCAGCTCCAGAGCTGGCATGCCAGACAACAGCTCAGTAGCAAAAGGCTTTTTCAAACTGCTTTTTTTTTTCTGCAGTTAAATCTGAGCTGTAACATTTGGCAGGTTTCCTTGCTAACATTTGGCAATAATTGTTTATCAAATGCTAACAAGGAATGCTGCCAAATGTAACAGCTCCGGCTGAACCATCGAAAATATAATATTGAGGCAAAAGTCTACAGACATGTGCTCTATCCTTTCTGACTAAACCTAGAATAAAATCCTGTGCTCTTGGGTCATCTGACTATCGTAGCCCACAGCAGGGAGACAAGAAGAACAGATCCCCTTTCTTCTGCACAGCACATCCTAGCCATGGATTTCTAATGGAAAGAGAGGGGATGGTGGTTATAAACTCAGGCATGGACATCTATAACAGGCTAGAGACCTCATGCTTGAGGACTTCCTCAATCTGGATGCAAAATTTAAAAGATACACAAGAAAACCAAGGCTGGATTACCTTTAACTGGCAAGTCATTTTCAATCCTCCTAGCCCCCTGATTCTATTATCTCAAGGCACCTCAAAGACCCCATTCTGTGTCCACTTGGTCTCCTTTTTCTTCCCCTTGTGTGTTCCCCTTTCACCCTCCACAATCTTTGCTAAGCCAAAATTTTAAAGGACTCTCTAAAGTTACACCTCCTTTGAAAAAAATCTTTTTTTTTAAACTACACCTCGACAATGATTATTTTCTATTTCTCAGGTTAGTTTTGTTTTCCATCTTTATTACCTGGAGTTGTTTTGGCATTTGGTACTATTCCTTACCACACGCAGGAAGCTGAGAGTCTTGATATTTTTACAAGGTTTTTGAAAGCAGCCTCTGGCTGTGAAACTCTCCCAGATCTTCTGACATGGAGCTATATAAAATGCTCTACTTAATGACTGAGTGAAAACTTGGTACCTGATACAAGTCAGAGAACAGGAGATTGTCACGGTATTTGAAAGTACTAGAACCCTGGTATCTAATGGGCTCACTCAAACTCATACCTAGTTATGTATGAACCATCCCTAGAAATTTTAGCACATGCTTGCTAAATTTGTCTAGCTAGCCATATCTGAAAGGAAACAAACAGTACTTCTTCGGAAGAATTCTGTGATTCAGATGCATAAACACGGACCCATAGTCTCTTGAATCTGAGCTTCCTTCTGTATTCCTTGAAATGTACACACAACAAGGACACTGCTATACTCATCTCTTCTCAGAAGCCACACAAACATATCAAATAATAAAATAACTAAATATTAGTTGAGGGATTAAAACAGTTACAATTTCCTTTCTGTGCTTATGAAAACAAATTTTTGCTAAAGATTGGCTCTAAGTGACCTTGAGAATATATTCCATTTTATAAAAACATAAATGGCACAAAAATTCTAGACACATGAGCTAGTCACACATATACACGAGAGGACTTTGGAAATCAGCTTGAGGCAGATAGGAAAAACATATTAGAACCAGAGGAATGTGTGTTCATCTCTCATTCTAGTTTAGATCTAACACAAAAATAACACATCTCAGTCCTAGATTGTATTGTCAGTTTTCCACCTCATACCTGAGTAAGAGATCATTTTATTAGGTTCTAAGTTATTCAGATCCCTGTATATGGAAAATAAGAATAATTTATGCTTCCTTGATCTAGGTCAAAGGCTCCTGTCAGTTTCTCTTCACATGTATGAGCAGTGTGTTTCTTTATTTAGGAAACCAAGTAAGAAAAGCTCTAAGAAGGTAGGAGTCATCTAAGGACAGGTGATGATAATTTTTGAATTTTAAAGATTTTCCTTAACTGTCTACATAGTTCTGCCCAAACCTAAATTGTGACTGGGGATAAAAGTTGGTTCCCTTTACCTGCATAAGGAGGGGATCAGCTTTGTAGTTTACCTTGGGATTTTCTAAACAATTATTAGACATGGGTCATACCTGGCTGCCTGTCATATAGATACCTGCTCTGTGCCTTTATCCACTTTACTTCTCCATGAGAAAGGCAACATATCAACGACAACTGGGCAGAAAAGTGAATCTTCACACAAAGGCCTTTTCTTCCTTCCTTCCTTTCTTTCTTTCTTTCTTTCTTTCTTTCTTTCTTTCTTTCTTTCTTTCTTTCTTTTTTATCCAATAAAGCACCTAATTTGAACAAGACTCTTCAAATTAGTGGCAATATTGAGTGATTAAAACTTGTGGAAACTTGAACTTTCTCACAGCTCCGTATGTTATATTTTTCAGTGTAGACTTCTAGGATGTAATTTCTTCCTGAACCCCTTGAACCTAACAAAATCCAGCTGATATGTGGGCTCTCGCATACCAGTCTGCCCTTATGGGTACTGGAGGATAGAGCCTGGGTTAGCCTGCTGACACCTGGGGTTGGTCTCTTTGCTATAAAAAGATATCATCACAGTTTTCCAAACCCCTTTTAGTAGGAAGAGCATCTCCTCATTATTTTTTCAACAGACGTCTTAGGAAAACATATTTTACTATTTATGTTAGCCTCCTGTAAAACATCTGAGAAAACTCGGGATAACAATGAAAAATGATTGTTCAGAAAATCAAGTAAATCCAATAATATTTCTGACAGAATTGATTACAATAATGTCAAATACCCCTCTTCTCTCCTTTGAAAGTTATTTCAAACATAAAGATAATGAAATATGTTTCCTGTCACTTGTAAATTGTGTGCTGAAAGTCTAAAGAGATAATTTAAAGATTTCCAGGTAGAACAACATACAGACTTTATTGTATTTGTCAAAGAAATATATTAGCTAGGAACTTTCAGCTGTAAAGTTGGGAAACCAAAAGGGGGAGCAGATATTTCAATTATAATATGAAATTTCTTCCTGACTTCTAATTCCTGAGTTGTAGATGCTTTAGTGGTACATGTAGTATGGATGAACTGAAGCTGACATCTAAGTAATATTACTGACATATAATCTTGATTTATTTGTTGTTAAGGTGGTATAGCATGGTGGGTCAGGACATGTGTATTAGTATTAAAAAATCTGAGAGCTAATTTCAAGTCCTGCACTCACTAGCTATAGGATCTGAGAAAGTAACTTAACTCCCTTAGCCTTCTATTCAATATCAATCACTGTCATTGTTATTGGATGTAATGGTGGTTTTGTTTTGACTCAAAAGGAGTCTTCTAAGCTTATTTCTTCAAGTCTCTTTTCAGCTTATCTCTATGCTATTAGTATTAGTGGAGGTGGGTGGTATTTTAGTTCACGCATGCCTGATGCATGCCAGATCATGGGTGTGAAAGGCAGAGGACAGCGGATCCAGGTATCAAACTCAAGTCATCAAACATATGAAGTAAGCACTTCTTGCTGAGACATCTCACCAGACCCTTACTTTGCTTTTTCAATCCCTCCATTATGTAGTACAATCATATCTGAATGAATGAGCTCCACATTACTGGCATCTAACAACTATGAATTGAAAATATTTGATTTCTAGAAAGTTCTAAAATGTAAAAATGGAATTTACCTAATGCAGAGCATAATGGTACAGTGATATGCATGAAGTGATGGATAGTAATACAAACATCTGACCTTTCACAGACCCTCAGCTTCTATCTGAATATTTAAGCATCATTTACCTACTATATACATAGACCTTCAAAGGTTATAACAATTCTATGCATGTACAGAATATTTTCTTGTCATTATTCCCTAAACTATTTGCAAACTACTTACACAAACAACAATTGCACTGGGTTTGGCATAATCTATTCAAATATACAAAATGATGTGCATAATTAATATGTGAATGCTATTGCATTAGCTTCCATAAGGAGCAGCAGCATGTGTGGAGATTTCATAGACTCAGACTTCCATGGAACAACTGTGTGTACATCCCATAATCTTCCTTCTACACTGATACCTCATGAACAATGGTAAGAGATATAGTTTCTTAATTTTATACTAACAAAGCATTTTATTTTGTGTCATTCCCAATACACATAAACACTTCTTGGGGCTATCTCTGTCACATGGCAAAGTGCCTGATAGGCTAAGTAATTGTATATCATTAAGCTTTTTACAGATGAGGAAGACTCTAAATCATTTAGTAAAATCAATCTTTTCAATTACTAAACAGATGAACACAGATGTGATAATTCACCTTTCCGCTCTCTCATTTTGCTGTTGAGCCTCGACCTGCATGACCTAACCTCTGGAAATCCAACACAAATGCTTCCCTAACGTATTTTCAAAGCACAACTTCCTTCTACAGTCTTCATGGCAACCAAAGGGGGCTAGTTATAAATATCTGTTAGTTGGAGTCTTTTAAATACCAATCACTGACATTCAAGCCATTAAGCTCGTATTACCTCTGAAAGTCTGAAGCCCCACCCTAGGTGTCACTGGGTAATTCTAGAGCCAATGAATTTGTCACTAGGAGCAATTAAGAGGAAAATAGTGAGTTGGCCAGGCAGGTATCTGGTGAATACATGACAGGAATGAATAAAAGGTCTCTACAGTCTTTTTTTTTTTGTTTTTTGTTTTTTGGAGTGAAAGGAAATGTTCTTTAGGAAGCAGTGGGGTATGTTAGGAAGTAAGGTTAGTCTATGGACTTATGCTTATGGATTTTCTGTTAACAGCAAAAGATAGCATCCATTCTCACATCTCTAACATGATGCTTCATTGCTCAATTTTCCCTCTTACATATATCCAATTGGAACTCCATTTTAACACATTTACCTACATTACTAATCACAAGAATACATAGTTGGTAATAGGCATGTGTGCTTCTCACTGATAGTAGCTATCAATTATTTTGTATGAAATTCATAATATCCTTAGGCAGGCAAAGAAAAACCTGGACTCCTCCACCTCATTTTCCAGATGAGGTCATTGGAACAGATAAATGCTATGAGACTCTTCGGGTCATCACAAAAGCTATGACTGCACAGGTCTGGAAATCATCTACTCTTCAGGGGTCCAGGATGTCTTCTTACTCTATAATTATAAACATTTGGTAGCTCTACTAACAAGTTGTTTTAATTCCAAAACATTTTTAAATCTATCAAATGTCTGGTGTTCTCCAGAAAGGGCAAAAAGTAGGCATAATACTAATTTCTCATAGGGTTGTGTTTTCTTATAATAAATTCCTCAGTTAATATCAGCAGACAGGTCACTTAATAGCCTTCATATGCTTATTTTAAAGTTTCAATACTTCTCACTTTTAATAAAGTTCTATAGATTTAAAAAAAAAACAAAAAGGATTAAGAAGAAAAAAACTATACTGAGAATACTTGATTAGCATCCCCACATGAACATGTCTACTGATTTCTTGGCCCAATATTAGTTCCATTTACTCTACTTCAAGGTTGACTATTAACATCACTCAAGTTGTTGATGTGTGCAGGTCTACTGTGAAATCATAGTGAGCCCATAAGGTACTCTACAGCATGACTTGCTATTTATTTAGCAACCATAGTATTTTGACACTGACCAGCCTAATAAAAATCATTCTGAAAAATTTTTTTCTGCTGCTTTACTATTCAAATATAAGAAGGGGTTCCTCCAAGAAGAGATTATTTCACTGGAGAATCTATGATTCATATTAAAAAAGACAGCATGAACTGATTGTGAATGTTAAAAAACACAACAAAATATAACACTGCTGTGGCCGTGTTTACAACAAAATAGGGTTTATCTGTAAAATCCTGAGTTCCTTTAGTGTAGGGAAGGGAATCACAACCAGGATATATTATGTGAGAGAAAAGATTTTAAAAATCTAGTTTCAATAAAAAAAATTACAGTGTCTGTGAGAAATAAACATTGAAATACTACATGCAATCTACAAATGTGGTCAAATTAATAACCATTTGTTAAGATATTTAGAAGCCTTCTTGGTTCTCCTGACTACTCATAGCCCACAAAACATAGGTTTTTAGTACACTTTTCATATGAAGTCTTATATTTCCTCTAGTTACAAAATGTGGCTTTTCAGGCAAGGATTCAAGTGGAGGTATCAGGACACCAACTCACTCACAAAACATCAGCCTACAGCTTGTCCCACTTTCAGAGTGTGCTGGGACCAGAACTTAGCATGTTTGTCATCAGGGAGACTTTATCTAGCAACTGATGGGAGCAGAGACAGAGTCAGTCACACAGCCAAACATTAGGTGGAGCTGGGGGAGTCCTGTAGAGGAGAGGGAGTTAGGACTGGAGGAACTAGAGAGATCAGGAACACCATGAGAAAGTGGGTCACAGCATCAACTGAATAGAACTCATTGGAGGTTCACAGAGATCAGGGAGCCTGTAAAAGGTATGACCTGGATGCTCTGCATATGTTATGACTAAGTAGCTGGGTGTTCTTGGGGGAATCCTCCCACTGGAACAGGGGCTGTCCTTGACTTTTTTTGTTAACTTGTAGGACCATTTTCCTTCTACTGATTTGCCTTCTCTGTCCTTGATATGGTGATATGTGCCTTGTCTTACTATAGCTTGTTATGCTGCGTTTAGTTCATGTCCCTGGAGGCCTGCTATTGTTTGAGGGGAGGAAGAGAAGGGGTGTGGTTCTTAGAGAGAAGGAGCATGGGGCTGAGGAGAAACTGGGGTAGGGGAAATCGCAATCATGGTGTAATATATGAGAGGATAAAAAAATTAAAAAATAAAAGAAATGTGGTCTCAGGCTTTTTTGGGGTTATGACACTACAGGATGGGGAGTCCTAGGGGGACTGAGAAGTGAGTGTGATTGGGGTGAATTATTAGAAATTTTCAGAGAATTAATAAAAATTATTGCATTGGAAAAAGGAAGGAAGGGAGAGAGAGTGAGAGCGAGAGAGAGAGAGAGAGAGAGAGAGAGAGAGAGAGAGAGAGAGAGAGAGACCCAAAAGAAAGATGTTGGCATTCTCAGTTGTATAACTTGAAGGCTGAGGAATTGTGAACTATTCTCATGACCTCCCTATGCTAAGAGGGTCCCCATCTTTAAATCGTTTTTGTTGGTGTTGTTTTTATTGTTTTAAGAACTAGCCTTCCTTATGCCGAAAGGCTATATGCAATTTCCATAGGAGGGAAGCAACTGACCCTACAAGCTAGCTATGATACCTATGAACCAGAACAATGAAAAGCATGGCACAATAACCTACAGGTAGAGGGGTGGCACTCATACTTTGGTAGTAGCCAACAGCTCTCTAATTGGACTTAAAACCTAGTCAACATGAAGGAAACCATGCCTGGTACTGGAAACCCAGAAGAAACAATTCATAGCAATCTCCCTGTACCCTATCTCTTTCAGTCTTTCTAGCCCCTTCTCAACAATTCTTGAGCCTTGGCTTTGAGGTTGTTTTCTAGTTGCACCCTTTGGGGCTAGACTCTACAATTACATATTTTACAAAATAATTTTACTAAACTAACATATCCCTGACTACATTCTAAATATACATACACATAACTGTTGTTCCTCTCATCAAGGAAATTTCACTTTGGAGCAGACATAGAAACATTACAGAAAACCACAACTATTCAAAATCCACATGTATCTATATGTTACATATATACAAGTATATGTATGTAATAGCAATTAATTGAGAAGGGGCCGTTAATTGAAAGAGAGCAAAGATGGATATATGGGAATATTTGGAAGGAAGAGAGAGAAGAGAAAAATGACGTTGCTATATTATAATCCCAAACTACAAAAGAAATAATTAAGAATAACATATATATGCATATATATTTACAAATTAGAGCAGATTTCATACCTGATGTATACATGAGCACATAGAGTACTGACTTCTTTACTTACATCATGTGGTCTTTGTATTCCCCAATATCTGACTGGTACTTTCTGTTTGCCATTGCTGTGCCCAACAAGCAATGGAAAGGAAAGACCACTGTTAGGCTTCCACAAGAGTTCAATGGCAATTTTAACCCAAGGAGCAGGCCCTAATTAGATTAATTTGAAGATATGAATGTAGGCCATTCTGTTGAGATGGCCAATTAATTCCAAAGATCTGCCTCTGCAGAAGGACAAAACTCCATCAGAAAATAAATCCCCTTTCATGCTGCTCTTAGCCAAGAGCAGATGTCTGGCCATATGAAAACATCGTGGGTATTTTTACAAATGAGATCTTTCTTCCTACAGGCAGTACTGCAAAGCCTAGCCGAGAGAGATGATTAGGATCTGTGTTGTGTTTACAGCACTCTTCCCACAGCTGCCTGAGCATACACTGCAACCTTTTTGTATATGGAGCACTTCCTCCATGTGCTGTTGCAGGGGCTTACAATTTGTTGGTCTTAAACAATGAACATGGTCTCAAAGTCTCAATTTTTTTAGAAGCAAGTCCACTTAGCATCTGATTATCTTCACATTGATTGCTGTCTCTTCTCTCTTTCCTCTGCCCTCTTTTTCTTATAAGCACAGCTACCCTCTACTAATACAGCATTTGTATTGAATTTGTCAAACTATTTTCCCGTCTAATGCTCCACATCAGTATTTATTTGGAAAAGGCTCTGGCATAGTGGTGCCCACTTACAGTAGCAAGGGTTACTTAGCTTCGAGTTCATTAGGTAGTAATCCGAAGCACTCTGTACATATGCATTATTCAGTGTTGCCTTTCTCCTTGTAGTGCACACCAAATTACCTATTACCTGAGCTGAGGAAAATATGTGAAACCTGAGCACTGACTTCCAACACACATGCTCCAGCATATTCATCAGCCCCCTCTCAGATACTGCTGTCACTGCTGGAGAACACTGCTGGGATAGGCTTGTTGTAGTCCCTTCTCTTTGAGGCTAACCTTTGACAGCCTCTGGTTTCTGTAGAGAAGAAAAATTGTTGTGGAAAGGAAAGAAAGATCTCATGGTAAGTGATGTGAGTAGAAGGACTTACAGAATCATGACTGAAAGACTCATAACCCTGAGGTATAATGTAGTGTTTCCTCTCCCCTGTTGCATTTCAGCTCTAACTTCCTCCCTGAACAACTCTTTACTTAACAGCTATCTAAGTCTTGAAATTCCCCATTTTTCTCCCCAGCTGCCATCTCCCAATACTGATTTTTCCTCTTCCAGTACTAGATCTATAAAACCCCTAGATTCTAGCTTCCTTTATTGTTTTATCAAGGTCATAACTAAGTAGCTGACTCTGAAGGCAGAGCTGATATGTCTCAGAAGGTAACAATGTTGGCTGAAAACATTATCCCTAGACTCTACCAAACACTCACTACAGTTTTCATGCCACACAAAGGCTCAAAGCTCATTGAGAAATGTAGAAACAAAACATTGGATACCAATCCCTGAAAGCAAAGTATAATTGTATCTTCATAGAGTACTTCAAAACACTAAGCCTCCTTTTTTAAAACCTGCAAATATTGACAGTCTAGCAGGGTTGAACTAGTGTCCAGCCACTCAAATGACCAAATTATTTCAATCAGACTATTTTTGGTTATCTACTGCCCAGATCACTATTGCTAAAGTAAATCTGGTTATAACAAGGGAACATAAAATGATAGAAATCTCAAAGGGGGAAGCATGGACTAGAAATAAAAGAAATAATCAAATACAAGATGCATGCCATCTTGGTTTTCAATTTGATGAGGTCTAGAATCATCTGAGTGATGAACCTGTAGGCCCATCTGTGGGAATGTTATCTTGATTATATCAGCAAAACAGGGAATACTAGCCCACTGTTGGTGGTACTATTCCCTAGGCTTGGATACTGGACTCTATATAAAGTAAAAAGTGTGCTAAGTACAAGTATTCATTGCTTATTTTCTTATCTGCAGATCCAAAGTAATCAGTGTCAATGCTCTATGACTCAATGTATGAATATCCTTAAATGATGGCCTGTACTTGAAACTGTGATCCAAAGCAAACTCTTTCCTTTTCAAGTTTATCATCAGGGAATTCTGTCACAGCAGCAGAAAAGTAACTCAGACACATGGTCCTTATTTGTCTGGGTATGAAACAGAAAACTATATAAAGAAAAGATAAAAGAACAAAACAGCTGCCAGTTTATTTTTTCAGAATACATTGTATTGTACCATTTTAAGATACATAATACAGTATTATTGGATGTTTGCAGGATCTATCAGTGGCATAAATCTTAAATGTGGTTCAGTTTTTTTGCTCTGTTATCTTGTCATGCATGAGATCTCTAACTTCCTGTTCCTCCTGTATGTGCTGCTTTGTACTTTACGATATAAAATGACAATGCAATCATTGTATGAAAGTCAGAGACAAGCAAGTCTTCTTCTACTATGTCCATTCATACCTTCCTTTTAGGAATGGTATCATGGGCTAGGACTTCCCAGGCCCTAGGCGAGTTCCTCGATCCATGATCACAACCTAACTCTTGCACTAAACACTCATAGTGAGCTACATTTTTACTTTTAAATGAACACACATACATATAGGCAGAATCTAAAACATTTTCAAGTTTCATATTTCTGAAAGTTTTTAAAGATTTATAAAGCAGCTTCTTCACCAGTCAGAGTATCACAGCAAAACCAATATTAAAAGCCTTAAGAATGATTAATTCACTTGTGACTTTAGGGTCTCTGTATAGTTTCTTGTTTTTAAATTCACATAAAAGTGCTGCTAATATTTGTTATTGAATAATAAAACATTCACATTTCTAAATTGCCTATTTACTTCAGTGAGGGAATTTTAAATATGAAATTTCCATTTAGACACTGAGACACCTTAATGGGCATGTTCTAAATGTCCTGCCATGTCATTGCTAAGAATCTCGATTCAGCTTCTCATAAAGGGTGGTTGAAAATGTTTTGGGATTCAAAACTCTACATTTATACTAGGAATGCTAGATTTGTCAAGTTTCCAAACCTAGAAAAAAAAAAGTATGTGTGAAGAGCATTGTTCTGTAGAAACAGCCACCAATGTAGCTTCCTTCCTAAAGGATGACTGGAGACATTCTACTGTCTAATTTAAGCTTACAGAGAGGAACAATAATGTGATTGTGTTGTATCACCTGAAACTTGAAGGACAACTGGATGTGCATCTGATACATGCTTGCAGAATCTAATGGAAAAAGTCTTAACATGAGGCACAGATAATCAAACAGATGAACATGGGCACACCACATGAGCCTCTCTCTACTGGTTGTAAGACCAATAGGTTTATAGCTATGGTACAAGACAGACAGAAACTAGTGACAACTTGTCTAGAAGACAGTCTGGCAAGATAAGTTGACTCAAATGATGTAGAATAATTAGAACAGTGACTACAAAATGTCCAAAATTGCCAAAGTGTTCAATGACCCATGTCTTGGGAAGCAGGGTCAGTGGTTCCCAGTAAAGACGTCTAAAGAATGAGCATAATCTTCTTGGAGAAGGAATTCCTCTACTATATGTCCAATTGGATAAAGCTAAAAGATGATATGCTAAGTGAAATAAGCCAAGCACATAAAAAGAGATATGTTTTCACTTATAGGCAGAATCTAAAAGTCAGCCACAGAAACACTGCATGGAATGGAGGCTGAAGGAAAGTGGGGAAAGGAAAGATTAGACCTCAGCAACAAAGTATACAAGGTTTAAGTTAAGTTTCTGTAACCTGCTGTACTGCTTATAACCATGTGTCACATATTTCATAATTTCTACTAGAGATTTTTGATGCTCTCACTATACATACACACCATCATGTATTGGTGAGGTGGCTGGTATGTTAAGAAGTTTGGTCAACTCTTTCTAGTAATTTACAGCAAAGCATCATGACTTACTTATGTGCTCATTGAAAAATAATGGCTTCCTAAGGTTAGTAAATGAGGAAAAATAGACTCACACTCTTAATGTGAGACTAGATTCCTGTTAACCAAGTGTTCTGTCTAGTTTTAGGTCAAATTGATATAGGAAAGAGTGATTCAGGAATAAGGAACCTCAACTAAGAAAATGCCTTTCCTGGATTGACCTATGGATAAGTCTGTAATGCATTTTCTTATTAATGATTAATGTAAAGGGGTTCACTTCACTGTAGATGGTGCCATTCCTGAACTAGTGGTTCAGGGTGCTATAAGAAAGCATTCTGAAAAAAGAAAGAAAGAAAGCATTCTGAGCAAGCCATGAGGTGCAAGCCATGAGGAACAATCCAGTAACCAGTTTTCTGCTATGACCTTTGTATTAGTTCCTGCCTTGAGATTCCTGCCCTGAGTTGCTGCCCTGACTTCCTTCCCTAGATGATGAACTACAAGCCATAAGCTGATTTAAACCACTTCCTCCCCATGTTTCTTTTGGTCATCATGTTAACACAAGAATAGAAACCCTAACTAACATAGCAAGTAGGACTTTCTTAACTTCTCCTCAAATTTCCCTCTAGAACAGTAGCCAGTAAGAAGGAAGAAGGAACATCAGAGAGATCAAAAGCTGGGTTGCATTCCACTTGGAAAGGTAGAATATTTATAACCATAAATGAAGTAAGAAGCTGTTTATGACATAGAGCATTTCTGATATTCAGTGGGAACTGAGCTTTTGACTCAAAATGGTTGTATGCTTTTTATTACCCAAGAATAAATAGAACTTTGGATTGTGTGACTTTCCATGCAGGGTCAAAGGTGTGAGAGTATACATGCAGGGTTAGAGGACTAACATCTTCCTACTGAATAAATTTCGTTAGCGCAGTAAGAAACAAAACAAAGCTGCTTTCAATTACATCCTGAGAGTCTTACTCACTGAATAGACCAGTTATATTTTTTTTAAGATAGAGGAGTTTGCTACAGGGAATATATGATTATTTTTCTCAATAACTTATAAACAGCCTCTAATTCATAAATTTGCTAATGGGCCTTCTTGCCAGAATTAACAGTGGAAAAATATCTTTGTTTGGCCATTAGCTTTAATTTAGATATAGCCCTACAGTTACAAAAAGCATTCGGGGGACAGTCAAATGGCGCTAGACTTTATTAAAACCATACTTCAATAAAACATCCTGGAAGCAGGACCCTTTAAAACAGAGAATGGATGCAGTGCCTTCAGGACTTATCCAACTCTTGTCTTTCTTCCCAGTTCATTTGCATGGCCTACCTCTTTTGTCTTTCACTGATACAACATACTATCATGAACTTTGCTCAATGCTAGTAGCCCTTTAAATCCTAGTACTGGCAACAATACTAGGATAACTAAAGCTGCCTTTCCAGGGTTAAAATACAGGACTAGAGCTAGTTAATGAGAAAGTTCCATTGAGAAAAAGAACAAAGAATTATACGGTTGGAACAAAGAATTTAAAATTATTAACTCCACTTGGAGAGTCAAGAAATAGAAAGCTCATAACATGAAGTCACATGTTTTAAGTCTTGACAAGTTGAGTTAGGGTTCATCAAGCAAAGGATGATAAACTAGTATTTTTTTCCATGAATATATTCACTTTACAGCTTGATTGAAGTCTCTCCTGCCCTTCCTCCAATCCCACCATTACATCCCTCCTCCTACTTCCCCTCCCCTTTCTACTTAGGGGAGTGTGTGAATGGTGGACCCTAAGAAAGAATGTGAATATTCTTTGCATTGGATGGGATCTAGAAAATAACAGTACCATGAGGCAAATCTTGAGATGACAATGATCATATGAGTTGTGTTGCCTATCCTACTCTGTGGATATTCTATCACTCTTGTAAAAGAAAGTGTGTCACTGAATAAAGATAATAAAAACATCCAAAGGCTAATTTTGATCCTCAATTTGATGTGACTGAGAGCCACATAGAGGGACTAATAAACACACATCTAAGTAGTTCTCTGAGGGCATTTCCAGGCACTATTGACCTGAGGAATAGCAATGAGGGAGATCTGCACTGAAATGTAGGAGGCAACATTTAATAGGGAAGATACCTGTGTAAAATAAAAGCAAAAAAAAAAAAAAGAAAGAAAGAAAGCTTGATGATGCAATCCTCTCTCTCTCTCTCTCTCTCTCTCTCTCTCTCTCTCTCTCTCTCTCTCTCTCTCTCTCTCTCTCTCTCTCTCTTTATTTCTTGGGTGCCGTGAGGTGGTAGCCACATACTTCTGCTGCCATGATGTTCTGCCACATCACGGGCTCACAACAACAGAACTAGCTAACCATATACCCAAAGCCCTAAAATCAAAGCAAATCTTCCCTCCTTATAAATTATGTCCAGCAGGTGTCCTATTACACTAATGTAAGCTTGACTAGCCCAGTCTGTAACTGGGTGACAGTGGACTGCAAGTGGGAAGAGTGATGATGGCTCTCATCCATGACTAACACCCAAATCTTCTCATTTCTTGTCCTAGTTTCATTTCTGTTACTGTGATAAAATACCATGACAAAAAGCAACTCAAGTGATAATGGCTTTATTTTGACTCACACATTCAGCTTACAGTCCCATCATAGCAGGGAAGTCAAGGCAGACAGCTAAAGCAACTATTAACCAAACACAGAAAGAAAAAATGAATATATTCACGCTTTTTGCTCTATTCTTACACTATCCATGACCCCA
Organism: Montemys delectorum; assembly: GCA_019843815.1. NCBI lineage: Eukaryota > Metazoa > Chordata > Mammalia > Rodentia > Muridae > Montemys > Montemys delectorum. Next base: position 14,752 of record JADRCD010228952.1, read on the forward strand.
AATCATGGATTAGTGTTGTTTAACACTGGGTCTTCTCACATCAGTTAAGGAAGCCATAAGAATCACCCCCCCACAGACTTGCTCACAATTCAATCTGACTTGGCAGTCATTCATAGAGAGGCTTTTCTCAGGTGACTTAACATTGAATCACATTGGCAAACTAACCACCTCACCTTTTCTGAAGAACTTGTAGAACTGATATTAGACAGTTTGGGATGTTAGGAAAAACTACACATTGCTGTCTTCCTCAAGTCTAACACAAGAAATATTCTAGTTTCTGACTAACGTACAAAAGAACAGAATGAGTGCCCCGTGCTTGAGAGGACAGTGTACATTCTCAAGGATAATACTGGGCTTTTATTGCAGTTCCCATGGCACTAGTACAAAGTATAGACTCTAAAGTACAAAATCTGACACTGTCTCCATGTGAAAATAATACACTCAAGGGCATCCCAGAAGTTGTGTCTTGAACTTTTATGATTTATTGCATCCCTTTCAGTTTTGTATCTTTCTCCATAACTCTTATACTTTGGCGTTATGATTTGTACTTTCTTTGCAATTTTGTTTATGTCAAATCTTGTTAACAAAGTCAAACTTTTGTTCTACTTTATATGATTCATTGTGTATTACCAAACTGTTTTCTTTCTTTTTCTTTTCTTTTTTTTTGTTTTTTGTTTTTTGGTTTTTTGTTTGTTTGTTTGTTTGTTTGTTTGTTTTGAGACAGGGCTTCTCTGTGTAGCTCTGGCTATCCTGGAACTCACTCTGTAGACCAGGCTGGCCTTGAACTCAGAAATCTGCCTGCCTCTGCCTCCCAAGTGCTGGGATTAAAGGCATGTGCCACCACCACCCAGCCCCAAGCTGTTTTCTTTAGTATGTCAAACTGCATACTTTTGAACCCTTCCAGCCTCCCCAATTTTATTTTATTAATTATTTGTAATAACACTCTAGATGTGAGCTTTATTAAAGCAAGAGAGATTTTTCTCATATTGCCACATAGTTTCTACAATTCTATTTTTAGGTCTATAACAATCAAATAATTATATCACTTTTTTTATTAAAGTCCCTTACTGTGACATAGTTTCATTTTTATGATTTTCCCACTCTAAGTAAGGTCAAAATACTTTTAAAAGTATTTGTCAGATTTATATTTTGGTAGACCAAAGACTGATCACAAACTCTGTTGTTTACAGTGACTTTGAGGAATCATGTAACTTTAGGCATGGGCATGTTTGTATCCATGTACACATGAACAAGTACATGAGAGGTAGGTATTAGGCATCTTCCTGTATCACTCTTCATCTTATCTTTTGGAATATGGTCTTTCATTGAACCTAACATTCACTTCCTGTCTAATCTGGAGGGTCAGTGAACTTCAGGGATCTGTCTCTGACTTTAGAGTATTAGAATTATAGACAAGTGCAGCAATGCTCCTTTTTAATAAATGTAGGTGTTACGGATCTGAACATCATGCTTGCAAGACAGATGGCTTAACTACTGAACTGTCTCTGTAGTCCCAAGTTAAGCAGTTGCACTATGCTTTACTGTACCATTTTTGTGAGGATGTGATGCCAGAGTTACTATATTCACAGGCATACTGCCACTTTTGTTGTTCCTGTGATGGAATCCTTGGCAGAAAGCAGTTAATAGGTCAATATTTTGGTTTATAATTAGGGAGTAGGTACAGTTTATTAAGATTTGAAGATATGGTGGCAAGAGCAGTAGGAACGTAGTCACATTGAGTCTGTCTTCAGGAAGAGGAATAGAGCAAAACAGGAAGTTGGCCTAGTCAAGAAAACTAGAAGGCCTATTCTCAATGTCCCACAGTCTCCATTGTGGATCCATGTCCTAATGGTTTTGCATTCCCCCACCCCAAAACTTCATTAGCTATGGAACAGATCTTCAAACACACAAGCCTGTATGAGACACTTCATGCTCAAAGCATACACAGAGCATTGTAGGAATTGAATTCCACAAATAGTTCATTCATTCCAAATGTATTTATTGGACACATATTTTATGGTAGATACATATTCTTAGGATGCTACATTAAAGTAAACACAGAAACAGAAAATAGTGAAACAGACCTTATGACTACCTCTTTGTGTGGAAGGGAGATGAATTCACCTTTGACTTCTCTGATTATATGACATGAAGATATAACTTAAGAAAGTTCAAAAAAATGCTTGTTTTTTAAAATCAAGTAAGCACATGTAAAAGTAACCTGTTCTGCTGAGCAATATAATCTCTACAACATCTCTTCAGTAGTTAAATGATGAAATTACAAAGTAACCATGCAATTTTATCATACATGAGTTACAGAAAATACAACTTGGCATGAGGTTATTTGAAAATTAACAATCTAAAAATAATATGCCACAAGCAATATCCTCAATAAATAGCAACAGTATTACGCGGTGATTTCCTTATACATTGAAATCCGAGGTTTTTAGCCCTGGAGCTGTCACTTAAATTATCTTTAATTTAGCGTAATTTTCTTCATTTTTCTGCAGAATCTTCTCTGGAATATCAATATTCCCAAGGACATTAAATACCATGGGAGAGGCTATTTAACTTTGTTCTCCAAAGTTTTTGGACTCACAAAACCCATTTCGTTATTCGGATATTAATGATGGTATCACTTATAAAACCACATTCATATACATATCTGTCTTCATATTGTTAAAATATATGAAACACAGATGGTGATAACAAAACTGATGTTCGTTGACATAAATAGATACTTCTCAGACAAATGTGCAATCTTGCTCTCTAGTCTGCAAAATCCAGGGATGGGATCTTTTAATCTAACCAGTTGCTCTCTTACAGTCATTTATCCCTGTCCAACAGTCAAGGGATGTAGATACTTAAATAAAGTTAAAATAAGTACACTTTGTATGCTCAAAATGAATTCCAACAAAATTTTATGTGTCTCAATGTTCCCAGAGTACATACACATGCAACAAACATAGGAACTGTAGATGAATATTACTATTGTCAAACATGACCAGATTACCTATTCCCTTTCTTCTCCATCTCAGACAGTAACAGAAAAGAACAACTATAGTGTATGTAGAACATGAGTAGTGACTGATGAAGTCTGCCTGAGTAGCATCACTCCATGAATCATCCTATGCAAATGACACACTAGTGAGAAGGACGTGCCCGACACTTCACAAGCCAGGGCTGTCTGCAGTCCCCATGGACTGACACATTTTCTCTTCTTATCACCTGCTGAGAAATCTTATGATTTTTATCCATGCCCTCTTTATTCTTCAATTTGTGTGACTTCTTCATTGAGTCTGTGCCTTAATTGTTTAGCTACTG
>JADRCD010228957.1:0-31391 GCA_019843815.1 Montemys delectorum
AGACAGTTTGTGGTAGAAATTAATTTTTCTGATAGATATGTTTAGGCTTGGCCTTTGTTCCCTGAGGACTTGGGGACCACACTTACAGTTTTTAAGATAAAGGGGAGACAAGGCCTTGCTGTGCTGCTCAGGCTGCCATGAACCATGATCCTCTTGTCTCAGCTTTCTAGGAACAGGGATTACAGGCGTGCATCACCATCCCTCCTGAGCTCACTTCCCCCTTCCTTCCCTTTAAGAGAGTATCTTGCTGTGTATCTTTGGCTGTCCTGGGACTCATATGTAGACTAGGCTGGCCTTTAACTCATGGAGATCCTCCTGCCTCTGCTTCCTGAACACTGGAATTAAAAGCCCTTCCTCTTCTTCATTCTTAATTTCTTTTTCTCTTCCCCTAACCTCAGTTGAGTTCGCTTATAGCCCAGGCTTGCTTAAAACTAACAGTCCTCCTGCCTCAGGCTTCCAAGTGCTAGCATTACAGATAGGCGCCACATCCAGCCACAGTTATGTGCTTGCCTTCCCACGTTTCTGTTAGGGATTGATTGTCTTCTTTTGCTTAAAGAAACCAATCTCAGCCGGGCAGTGGTGGCACATTCCTCTATTCTCAGCACTTGGGAGGCAGAGGCAGGTGGATTTCTGAGTTTGAGGCCAGCCTGGTCTGCAGAGTGAGTTCCAGGACAGCTTAGGGAACACAAAGATACCCTGTCTCGAAAAACCAAAAAGGAAAAAAAAAAAAAGAAACCAATCTCTAAGACCTCCTCCCATCACGTGTTTTGTGTATATATCTGTGCACATTCATGCACAGTCGTGTGCATGTAGAGGCCCAAGAACAACCTCAGCTAGAGTTTCTCAGTCACCACCCACCTTGTTTTTGAGCCAGGATCTCTCACTGACCTGGAGCTTGCCAGTTAGGTCAGCCTGGCTGGCTATGGAGGTCCAGAGATACACCTGTCTCCATGCCCACATCTTCCTAGCACTCCTCTCCACAGCACACACTGCTATGCCTTGCCTGGCTTTTTTTTTTTTCCATGGGTTTTGGGGATGGAACTCAGGTCTTTATTCTTGCAGGGTATGCACTGTACCAGCAGCCACTTCCTTACCTTTTCTGGAGGCTGAATTGCTGTTTTCTTTGAACTGAGTAGATGGAGTATTTAGTGAGTTTAGGAAGCCTTTTGCCTTTCAGCTCCCCTGTATGCCTTGTTTTTAGCACCCCAAGGGCCTGTGCTAACTCACTGTAGATGCCCTTGGGCTTTCACTTACATTCCACTCACACACTTCTTTTTTTGGGGGGGGGGTGGTTCAAGATAGGGTTTCTTTGTATAGTCCTGGCTGTCCTGGAACTGACGCTGGAACTGACGCTGTAGACCAGGCTGGCCTTGAACTCAGAAATCCTTGGGAGCCTCTGCCTCCCAAGTGCTGGGATTAAAGGCGTACACCACCACTGCCCAGCCTACACATCTCTTTCTTTATCTTCACATACTCTGTCCTGTCTGGATATTGCTTACTGACCTTACTTCCTCTCATCTCCTGCTGTGTTGAATCTTCTGTTTGACCTACTGTATATAATTTTCAGTTTTAGTGTCTGTAACAGGATTTTTGTTGTGTAGGTGTTAGGTTGGTGCTAAGAGCTGAGACTGCCCATGCCTTATCGGGGAACAGCAGAGCAGATGGTGCATTCTTACTACCTACAACAGAGGTCATGGTGAGAATGTCAGTTATCATCTGATACCTCAGCAGGCCTGGGCACTCCATGTTAACTTTCTAATCAGAACCCGAGGTGCAGGGCACTGCCGGTCTGGCCACTCAGCTGTGGAAAGAATGCAGACTCCCTCAGCTGCCCTGTTGGCTTCCATGCAGGGTAGGGTGTCTCCATCCTTCCCAGTCTGCCCCCCACCCCTGTCAGGTCAGGGGAGGGCTGCATTGGCAGGTCTGACATTGGCAAAGGTGACTGAGGAGATAAGAGGCTGTGTGATGCCCACTGTGTGAACTGATCATACATAGTTTTCTTTGTCATTAAAAAAATGCTATTTTTAGGTTTTGCTTCAATTTTAAAGTTTCAGCTATATTTCAATGTGGGTTTTAGTTCATTTCTCCTTTTTCATAAGTGCTCAAAAGTTTTAGTGTAGAGCTGAAAAATCTCTTGCATAGTTTTAAGATTTTTTTAAAAAATATGTATGACTGTTCTGTCTGCATGCGTAAACGTTTATGCATCATGTGTGTGTAGTGCTCTTAGGCCAGGAAAGGGTGTTGAAACCTCTAGAGCTGAAGTTAGGGATGGTTGTGAGACATCCTATGGGTGCTAAGGACAGAACCCAGGCCATGTGCCAGTACAGTGAGTGCTTTTAACTGCTGAGGCATCTCTTCAGCCCTGTTTAGTCTTTAATAGTCCACGTTGTATGTTCTAGTCTTTCCCCTCCACGTGACCAGGGAATGTGCAGCAACTCTAGGTCAGTGGAGTTGCAGATTCAGTTCAGGTTCTGTAACTGAGCCTGGGCCACCTGATGCATAGGAAAAACCCAGGAATTGTCTTTAAACTTTTTGATTCAGCGAATCAGCATGCTTTGGTTTTTGAGGCTGGGCATTACTAGCTAACCCAGGCTAGCCTCAATCAAGCTTTTTTTTTTTTTTAAAGATTTATGTATTTTATGTGAGTACACTGTCACTGTCTTCAGACACACCAGAAGAAGGCATCAGATCCCATTACAGATGATTGTGAGCTACCATGTGGTTGCTGGGAATTGAACTCAGGACCTCAGACAGAGCAGTCAGTGCTCTTAACCATTGAACCGTCTCTCCAGCCCCTACACTCACAGCTTTTATCTTCACATCTTGTGCAGTGATCTTGGCAGACCTTTTGAGAGCAACAATGAGATTTTAAAAAGCCATCTGATTTAGAAAGCTTTAAATAGAGATATATATTCAGGATAAATTCAGGTGGGGTCCTGATTTTGCCTCTTGTTTCTTGAAATCTATAGATCTGGATTGAGGCAATTGTCTCGTGGAACTGAGAGCAGTGTAAGGAAAAGGGTCTTTAAAAGTCACAGCACTGTGGACAGGACTTTGGGGTAAGCTTGTGGCAGTGTAGAGTGCTATAGGGCTAGAAAGGACAGCACCTAGTCAGAAGGTATTTTTGTCTCAGACTAGGATGAGAGAAAGTAGGACACTTAGAAAAAAAGCAGTCAATATCATGCCAACTCTAGAGGGTTGCCCTACAGGCTGAAGAGGAACAGTTGAGCCCAGCCACAGGGTGGGGTTGCTTGCAGCAAGGGGCAAGGATGCTCTGAAGCATCTGGAAGTGGAGCTCCCCAAGGCTTACCTGTCCTCAAACAAGGGCTACACTGATGGGCCTGGGTGTGGAGGCCCAGGAGTTTTCCTGAAGTCTGGTTGAGTTATGAGTTGAGTTTGCTACAGTGCCGCAGAACTTGATGTTGAGCTACCTTAGGACTCAGGTATAGGGAGAAATACTTGGGGGAGTCAGCTTTGCTTAGAACTGAGGGGCAGAGTGTAGAAGGTGGCTTTCTGGCCCTTCACTGTCATATCTTGGCTCACATGTGGCTTAAGTGTTATGTTGTTGGGTTTTTGTTTTTGTTTTTGTTTTTGTTTTGTTTTGTTTTTTAAGGCAGCGTTTCCTGCAGCCCTGATTAGCCTCTAATTCACTAGCTGAGGATCTTAAACTAGGACTATAGGCATGTGTCACCACACACAGTTTATGTACTATTGGGGATCAGATTCAGAGGTTTTGTCCATGCAAGTATTCTACCAAATAAGCCACATCCCCAACCGTATGCCACAGTCTTTCTAAATGTCAGCCCCTCAGATCACCCTAGTTTTAGATGAAGCTAAAACTGCATCTCAGAGCTGCATGTCACTTTTCTACCTCTGCTGACTCCCAGTGTGGATCATGCCTGTTGTCTGGCAGCTTCTTGGGGAGTGTGACATCCTTCTTCAGGCTTCCTGCCCTGGCCTCTGCCTGTTAGCTGTGAAGAGACAATGGGGAACAGGGTTTGCTGACTCCAAAGATACTCCAAAATATTGATGTTCCGGCTGGAATACAGCTCAGTGGTAGAGGGCTTTCCTAGTGTGTGTGAGGCCCTAGCTTCCTTCCCCAGCCTACAAAACAAACTAACAAAAGAAATGCCACATTTTGACTTTTGTTAAGTTGACAGCTCCTTTTGGTTGAGACAGGGTCTTATGTAGCCTAGGCTGGGCTCAGACTTGCTCAGATCCTCCAGATTGGCCCCTGGGTCCTTTTGCCAAGACACCATTAGTTTGGAGTGTTAAATTGCTTTCTGGCACAAAATGTGTCCCAGGCTTACTTAGTAGTTTCCTGCCTGGTAGCAAACCTTTTAGAACCCTGGATCCCTTTGTGGGAAATACTTAAAAATTACTATCTGGGGGCTTTGCTCCTTATAACTGGTCAGAATCTAGGGGGAAAAAGCTGGATGCAGTGGTAGATGTCTGTAATCCCAACATTTGCCATTCATGGGACGTGGAGATGGAAGGGTTCAAAAGTTTAGTCACCTTGGCTACATAGGGAGCGCGGGTCAGCCTTATAGGGAGACCCTGTTTAAAAAGGGAAGCAAAACAAAAGTAGAATATACATAAAATAATTAGTTTTATTAATAAAATAATTTAGTAACCTTTGAATGAAGGTTTTTTCTTTTCTTTCTGTTGAGAGGGTCCTCGCTAGCCTATGACCTCTATAGTTAGTCTTCCAGCTTCATCTTCCTGAGCACTGTGGTTACAGGTATGCATCACTACATCTGGCAAACAGGATTTCTTACCAGTTTTGGGGGAGTGGCTGAGAATAAATATATATTAATAATGTGCAGTTAAAATAATAAAATTTTTTGAAACCACTACTGGCTTTTAAAGTAATTTGATTTAGCATGGCCATACTAACAAAATAATTATATATTTGATATACAGTTAAGTGTATTCATTCTTACTTATTTAAAATTTATTATAGTTACTGATTGACTATGTGTGAGTGAATCAGAGGATAACTTTCTAGGTTCAGTTCTCTCACCATATGTTCTGGGGATCAAATTTAGGTTATTAGGCTGAGTAGCAAGTATCCTGAACCATCTCTCCAACCCCATTTATTAATTTTTTTAACTTTTTATTGGTTCTTTGTGACTTTCACATTATTCACCCCAATCTCACTTATCTTTCCCTCCTACCCACCCTCCACCTTTACAACCCTCCTACCACAGAGAAAAAAAAAAAATCTCCTTGTGGAAGCTGTAGTGTATCCCACAGTATACCCTTTTGTCCACACTTATTTGCTTGCACATGTTCATTCCGATGACTCAATGGTCTGTTACTAGGCTGTGGCTTTTGTTATACTATCAGGACTGGAACCTCATTGGGACTCCTCTGGGATATCCTGTTGGTGCCCTGTATCATGGAGATTCTGTAGTTTTGGATCTGTGGGACTGGCCCCTTCATGTACTCCCGCAGTTCATCAATAGACTAGATAGATGTTGATTGTGGGCCAATTCAAAGCCCTGGCTCTGGGCCTGAGAGTATTTGAGTTGGTCATGCTGCTGGCTCTGCTGCTCTTTGGGAGGGCTCACCAGAGCCAGCGGTGCCCTGCTGCCCAGTTGAGGTTCAGGGCCCACTCTCCCACTCTCATGACCCTGTAGCCAGCTCTCTCACCTGCCATAGGTGGTGAGGGACAAGGGAGGGGAGGAGGCATCTCTCTTTTGTTTGAGCCACTGCACAGCAGACCAGGCAGGGCTGTCCTTTTTTCAGCTCATGCCCAGGGGTCTGGCTCACCTACAATCCTCTTCCAGATCCAGCTCTACTGTGCTGCCCAGGCTGAGATGCAAGGCCTGCTCTCCAAAGTGCTGCAGTAGGTGAGGGGTAGGGCCAGCTCTCCTTCATCCATGTCAAGGCATGGCAGACAAGTGGTGGGACCAGCTCTCCCATTCTTGCACCCTCAGGGCTAGGCTTGCCCGTACCCTTGCCATCAGGGTCAGCTCTACTGTGCAGGGCTTGTTCTCCAGAGTGCTGCAGTTGATGAGGGGTAGGGACAGCTCTCATGATCTCATGACCCCAGGACCAGGTCTCCCACTTGCTGCAGGTAGTGAGGGGCAAGGGGGGGTGGAGGGTATCTCTCTCTCGTTCTCATACCACCACAGGGGAGACAAGTAGCAGGGCCAGCTTTCTCACACTCATATCCTTGGGGCAGGCTCACCTGCAACTCCTGAAATGTGCAGGGCACACTCTCCTGAGTACTATAGCTGGCTAGGGGTGGAGTCAGCTCTCCTACTGTCAGGTTACCCTGCTGTTGTGAAACTTCTATAGGTTTAGACCAGGCTGGCCTCAATGCACAGGGATCCACCTGCCTCTGCCTCTACCTCCTGAGGGCCTAGGTTAAAGGTATATGCCACTGCTCCTCTTATTAATTTATGATAGGGTCTGACAGCTGCTTAGGGCTGTTTCAAACTTCTGAACTCAAGATTCTCCTCTATCTCTAAAAGTGTTGGAACTTCACATGTAGATCTTTGGAACTCACAGTGATCTGTGCCTGTCTCCTCGGTGCTATGATTAAAGACATGTACCTGTTCTTTTAAATTATGAGTGTGTGTGTGTGTGTGTGTGTGTGTGTGTGTCTGTGTCTGTTGTATGATTATGTACATGTGTGTACAGGCACTCAGGAAGGCCAGAGGAATTGGATCCCTTGGAGCTGGAGCTTCCAGTGTTTGTGAGCTATCTGATGTGAGTGCCAGGAATTGAATTTTGGTAGAGCAGTGTGTACTTTTTTTTTTAAGATTTATTTATTGTTATATATACACTGTAGCTGTCTTCAGACACACTAGAAGAGGGTGTCAGATCTTATTACGGATGGTTGTGAGCCACCATGTGGTTGCTGGGATTTGAACTCAGGATCTCTGGAAGAGCAGTCAGTGCTCTTAACCGCTGAGCCATCTCTCTAGCCCCCAGTGTGTGCTTTTAACCATGAAGCCGTTTCTCTAGTTCCAGGTATATTTTTTTATTGTTGTTGTTTTTGTTTTTGTTTTTTTCAAGACAGGGTTTCTCTGTATTGCTCTGGCTGTCCTGGAACTCACTCTGTAGGCCAGGCTAGCCTCGAACTCAGAAATCCACCTGCCTCTGCCTCCCAAGTGCTGGGATTAAAGGCGTGTGCCAGCTCTGCCCAGTTTGTTTGTTTGTTTGTTTGTTTGAGACAAGGTCTCTCTTTACATAGCTCTGACTGTCCTGGAACTCACTATATAGACAGGATGGCCTTAAACTCAGAGATTGCCTGCCTCTGCTTGCCAAGTGCTGGCCCCACAATCTTAACGTTTCTGTGTTCAAAAGTCCAGTTTCTTCTGAGACACAAGGCAGCTGTTTAATATGAGCCCTTCTAATAAAAAAGTTAAGTGATAAGATGGTTTTTTAGTATGCATTAGTGCAGTGTACACATTTCTACTCTAAAAGGGAAGAATGAGTATGACAAGGAATGACCTGGCAGGCAAGTGGCAGGTCCACGTCTGGAATCTGGGCACTTGGTAGACTCAGCATCAGTAGCTTTGGTGACTGCCCCTAATTCTGTTGCCTGTAGCACATGTCTTGGTGTCTTGGTGAGCTGCATGCTGCCTGCAGCTTTTCTCAGGAGATGTCTTTCAATCCTCTGTCTCCAGGAACCTGGGATCTCCACTGCAATGCAGGTATCACCTTTACAGCTCCTCTTTGTGGAGAATCTTATCCTGACACACACTGCCTGGCCTCAGAAGCTTTCTGAAATTTGGTCTAAGCCTCAATCTTAGTTTGGACCAAAAGCAACTTGTGGAGGAAAGGCTTTATTTCATCTTACACTTCCGAGAAACAGTCCATCATGAAGAAAGAATCATCAGGGCAGGAGCCTAGAGTCAGGAACTGAAGCAGAGACCAAGGAGGAATGCTGTCTATTGGCTCGGTTCTTATGGATTGCTCGGTCTGCTTGCTGTCTTTCTTCCTTTCTTCCTCTCTCTCTCTCTCCCTCTCTCTCTCTTTCTCTCTCTCTCTCTCTCTCTCTCTTTTCTTTTCTCTCTCTCTTTCTTCCTCTCCTTTTTTTATTCCCTAGTATAAAGAAATTTTATGGGGAAGGGGTAGAAACAGAGAAAGAGGGGAAAGAGAAGGACAGAAAGAGAGAAGAGAGAGAGGAAGAGGCTGGCCAAGAATGTAGGAACAGAAAGAAAGAAGATGGAGGGGGGAGAGAGAGCCAGCCTGCTTTCTTGGTTTTTGTTTGTTGTTTTTTGTTTGTTTGTTTTTGTTTTTGTTTTTGGAGACAGGGTTTCTCTGTGTAGCCCTGGCTGTCCTGGAACTCACTCTGTAGACTAGGCTGGCCTTGAACTCAGAAATCCGCCTGCCTCTGCCTCCCAAGTGCTGGGATTAAAGGCGTGTGCCACCACCAGCCCAGGGATGGCACCACCACAATGGGCCGGGCCCTCCTGCATCCATCACTATTAAAAAAACCGCCCAACAGGCTTGCCTGTGGCCTGATCTTATGGCAGCATTTTCTCAGTTAAGGCTCCCTTTTCTCAGATGACTCTAGCTTGTGTCAAGTTGACAAAAACTAGCCAGCACAGTCTCCATGACACTCTTTGTCATGGCATTTTACATGTTTGCAAGACCATATGAGTGATGTTGCTAAGTTGTGCTGCCAGATTTAGACATGGTCTGGCCCCTGCCATCACGGTTGTAGTGACATCTGTGCACCTTGGTGGCTGAACCTACAAAATCCCTTCCTTAGCCTGTTTTCTTAGCAAAAGTTTTGCACCGTCATCTGAATCTGAGTTTTTGTGAGCTGGAGCCTTCGTGTGGGTGAGGTCTGCTTTCAGGACATGTTTGCTGTTGTCCCAGTATAGAGTATGAGTTTCTCTCCAGTGGTGCTGATCTTTAAAGACGACAGTTGCTTTTTCTGCAACTGCCTTGTCATAGCTCAATGCCCCTCAGCCCCCACACTTTGTCTTGGCCCTGTACCACTGAGCTGAGTGAGGGAAGTGAGTAGCAGTCAAATTGTACAGTGTAGGTCCTGCTGGCCTGGGGTGTCCTTATTCTCTGAACCAGCCCTTCTCTGTGTGTTTCTTTTGGCATTCTGGTCTTTCAAGCTCCTGTCAGAGTGGTCCATTAAGTTCTGCTTACTGCATTCCAGGCTTCTCTAGCCTCTAGCTTCAGTCTTTTCCATGCCTCTCACACAAAGCAGGTTCAAGGCCCGAGAATCACATGGTCAGGTTAGCAGCAACAGTCTTCTTCACTGGTTCCAGTTCTCTGTGTTAGTTCCTTTCCTTGTTTCTGTGAGCAGGTAACTGGCCAGAAGCAACTTAAGGGAGGAATTGTTTATTTTTGGCTTACAGTTTAAGAAGGTCCACTCCGTAAAGGCAGGACGGACATTAAGGACATGATGGTATATGGAAAGCAGGAGATGATGAATTCAGTTCATCTGGCTTCCTGCTTTTTCCATTTTTATTCAGTATGGGAACACATCATACTGCATAGAGCATCCCACATTTGGGACAGGTCTTCCTCCTTACTTAAACCTTTCAGATGTATGTCTGCTAGCTGACTAAATCCCATAGAGTTGACAATCAAGACCATCTGAGAGGCACAAAGTAGTATATCTGTCTAACAAGACAGAACTGTATGGGAATGCTGACTGAGCAGCCGTGCCTTCCTTTTTTTTTTTTTTTTTTTTTTTAATACTGTGGCTAAAAGCAAGGGTTTGGCTGTAGCTGGCAGGCTGATGGGCTGAGGCCCTTTTGCTGGGGGTGGGCCTTTGGAATTCACTCTTTTGCATTTCACAGAGACTCATTCTTATTCTGAAGAGGAAATTTCATTTTGCTCCAAAAATAAATTTGGAAGCTTGAAGCATATCCTGCATTCCCATGTTTCTCTGCTTTGCAGATGCGCTGATCACCCTCTGGCCTGTGCAGCTTAAACTATGCCAAGGCTTTCAAGTGGTGGTGGCATGCTGCAGTTCAGTCACACACAGGAAAACTGAAATGCTGCTTGCCAGGAGTTAGTACTCCTAAGCAGTGGCTCTCTGGAACTCCCAAGCTCTCTTTTTCCTTCCACTTGAGAAAAGTGGGTCAGATGGTGACAGAGGAAGTCCTCCTGCAGTGCTGAATGGGTTGGAGTATCAACTTGAGGAGTCTGCTGCCACACTTCTTTTATGCAAATTAAAATGCAAAGGACTCCAGTTTCCTGGCTGAATTGGAGGTCCAATTGTTGGAGGGGCCTCAAGGCATTCTGTGTGGCCTTCTACTTTGCTGCTGTGTGGCTTTGCCTGGTGCCTCTACTATAGCATTTAGCTCAGGTCAAGAGAGGCCAGGAAAGCTGGTTTCTTGTTTCTTGTGTTATTTGAAGGCATTATACAAATAGTTAAGTGTCCTTTTTTTTTTTTTTTTTTTTTTTAAATGATGAGTGGAGAGTATTTGGCATGCGTTGTTTAAAAGTATGCCTTGCCATGTCTCTCACCATTTCTGACTATCTCTGAAAGATACATCCAACTCTACTCTTTTCCCTTGCGACAACCAGGTCAGGGAGGGCAGGTGGTAAGGACAAGTGTGTCCTCAGGCAGGAGGATATCTGCCTACTTGTCTCCTATGTTATATCACTCATTTCTGAGCTTTGGGTTCTCTTATTGATATATCATGGATAGTGGTTTCTATTTTCTATCTAGCAAGCACTTGTTGCTTGTCTGCCATGAGTTCAGCACACTCTGTGCTGGGTATGTGGGTACTGGGAAGATGGAGTGCACTGGTTGATAGTCGTTGCCTCTGACCCTCTTTAACCTCTGATGCCCATAATGGTGCTCTAACAGGCTGATAGCCCAATGAGGCCTGACCACTAGCTTAGGGTTCTGCAGGCACTGAGTGGTGGCATGCATCTGAGCTCAGGCAGTCTGGCCTCAGAGCTCTCTGACTTAGACAAGATTGGGTGCACAGCAGTACCCCTCAGGTGTCTCCAGCCTATGGTACTAGACCACAGTGTTGCTTCTGTGACAGAGGGTCATCAGCTGTTCTTCTGTCCTTCCACACAGCTGTTCTCCATCCCCATTGGGCCAGAACCTGAGATAGAGCCAGGTACTGAGTAGTCTAGAGCTTTGTGTTCCTTATGCTGAAAGCATGGTGCAGGAAACTTGGTGAGCACAAAGCATATAAATGTCACAAGCCGATGAACTGATTTCTTGATGTCTGACATTGGTTTCTCTCATCCCCAAAGTCCTGGGGGAGCTAAAGTGTGTATGTGTCATGTGTAATGTGTATGTCACTAATTCTAAAAACATTTATTTATTTATATATATATGAGCATTTTGCCTGTATGTCTGTCTATGTGTGTGTGTATGCATGTATGTATGAAATGTAACTATACATGTATATACTGTGGCATAAGCATGGAGGTCAGAGGACAACTTGTAGGAGTCAGTTCTTTTTTTTCCACCATGTGGGTTCTAGGCTTGTTGGCAACTGCCTTTCTATTGGTCTTGGCCTTCTGTAGCCACTCTGCCTGCCTATGGCCAATTTTAAAATTAGCTCTGTGTGTGTGTGTGTGTGTGTGTTATCTATATAATGAGTCTATGACATGTTCATAATTGAGTGTAGTGCATTTTGATCATAGTCACTCTATTGTCTTTTTTGTTTTGTTTTGTTTTGTTGAGACAGGGTTTCTCTGTGTATCCCTGGCTGCCCTGGAACTCACTCTGTAGACCAGACTGGCCTCGAACTCAGAAATCCACCTGCCTCTGCCTCCCAAGTACTGGGTTTAAAGGCGTGTGCCACCTCTGCTTTTTAACTGTTGACTTCTTTCCTGTCAGTCAGCTCTTAGTCCCTTGAATGCATTGACTGTAGCTGTGGTACATTTTGAGATAACTGGAACTACAGAGGAAGTAGAGGTGATGTTTGAGAATGTCATGTCCATCAGCCCTGGTTTGTATGTCACGTTGGGCATACTTCTCCCTCATCTCTCCCTTCACTGAGCACAGGCTGCATGCAGAATGAGAATCACAGGACCCCTCAGTAGAGAGGTGGCTTTGGCTCTGTTGTGTCCTGTAACCTCTTGGGGCCTAGGGTTCTTTCTCTGCACATAGCTGGTTAGGACAAGTAACAGATCTGCAGATCAAAGTGTGCTAGAGGTATATCTTTCTGGGGTCTTTACAGAGAAGACTGATACCCAGACTCAGGTGAGATGTGCTCTGAAGGAGTCCTAGGAGTGTCTGTGGAAGTGTGAGAGCTGCTAAGCGCTCTCTGGCATAGTCACTGAATTAGAGGCAGGGACTGTTTTTCAGAACCTACCACAGAAGTACATTGATTAAAGGTGAATTGAAAGTTGGTCAGGCCAGGTGGGAGGGACACCTATAGGCACCCTCTTGTAGTGTTGAGGTCTTTCCTCCTGCAGGCGGACAGGGCTGGATCCCTTTGAGACACAAGATGTGGAGTGCTGGTTCTATGTCTTATGGGGGGTTGCATGCTAATGCTTGGCTTTGAGGTTTTGAGAGTATGTGGATCTGGGATGTTGCTCAGTTTCTGCTGTTTGCTATGAACCTTACCTTAGGTTGTGAGGATAACAGTGTAACATGTTCAGCACATAGCCTGATGTTCATAGTCCACATATAGCAGCCATTAGCCTCCCCATTCTTGGGGTTACCAAGGTGCCACTGTGAAGAAGGTATTTCTTTGAGATTCTAGAACTTCATGTGATCAATGAAGGAAGTGAAGATGAAGGAATATAGTGAACACAATAAAGTGTTGAACATCTACAGCTCCAGCCCCTCCCCCATAGTGTGGGTGCTGCCAGGGCAGTATAGAGTGGCAGAAGTTCTCAAGTGTAGTGCTTAAAACTGCAGGCTAGATAGGTTCTGTATAGACAGCCTGTGGAGAGTTCACAGAGAGCGGTAATCTAAAGGCCTTTGAGGAGGACTGGTGTTGATGGAGGAAGGCTGTAAGCCATGTGGCCCTTTCTGTCTATGAAAGGCCTGGAGAAGATGCTGGTCTCAAGCTTGAGCCCTGTGTTGCCAATGACACTGCTGAGTGCATGAGTTTAGTGGCTGCCTCTATAGGAGCCTTCCTTCCCTTCAGCAGTGATGGTGACCAGCCATTGCTGCAGAGGTTAGGACAGTACATGGTTGGAGAAGTAGCTATTCCTCAGAGCTACATGCTACTCCATTCTATGTATGTGGACCATACATAGAAAGGGCCGCATGCCAAAACACAGCACACAGACGCAGCCTAGCTGAACTGTGACAGGTCTGCAGATCTGTGGAGAGAGGATCAGTATACCTCATGGCAATAAACCCCACTTCCTCACTGAGATTGTCAGGAAACTTTAGAGGGGACACTGTCACCAGTGGACTGCCATTTTCCCCAGATTTTCCATCACGTCACTGCCCTAGTTACCTTTACTGTGGTCTCTGATAGTCTTCTCTACACAGACAAGTGTGTAGCTATATTGGTAGTGACTAGAATACAGGCAATAGACCAGAGAGAGTCTGCACTGCACTTTTTTTTTTCTTCTGCAAATTGTAGAAATACTTGTTCCAAAAAAAGTTGAGCAGTGAATAAAGAGCCTGCTGGGAGCACATTCTTGAGGGCAGCCCTGCATGCTTCCTGTCTGTGTGCCTGTGCTTTCTGGAGCTGCAGTTCCTCCGTGCAGGGCCATCTGGGAAGAGCTAGTTGCTGGTATAAGCTAGCTATCCTAATGTGTATCTGGCCTACCTGGACACTGCTGGTGCAGGGCAGAGCCTCTGGGATATAGGCAGACAGCTTGCTATCTTCATGTGGAGACCATACTTTTCTGTGTTTTGAGACCATCATAGTCCTTAGTTGTAACTTAACCCTGGAGAGTCATTCTACTGCATAAGGAGGTGGTGACACACAACAGTGAGGCAAAGACTGTTGTTTTTTTTGAGGATAAGTTAGAGTTCTTTCTTATCACAACCATCAGTTTTACCGTTGCTGCTTATTTAAAGATGTGAGCTCACCAGGCAGTAGTGGTGCTTGAATCCCAGCACTCTAGAGACAGAGGCAGGCATAT
The DNA here is from genome assembly GCA_019843815.1 of Montemys delectorum. Lineage (NCBI taxonomy): Eukaryota > Metazoa > Chordata > Mammalia > Rodentia > Muridae > Montemys > Montemys delectorum. Next base: position 14,014 of record JADRCD010228957.1, read on the forward strand.
CTCTGAGTTTGAGGTTAGCCTGGTCTGCAGAGTGAATTCCAGGACAACCTTGGCTACACAGGGAAAAGCAGCCTCTAGATAGGTCCCTAGTGAGCAGCACTCTAATAATAAGTGTTAGGAACGGCCGCTTTGTTCTCGTCAGAAAGCACTACACTCTGGGTCCAAACAGTTCCATGTAAGAGGTTTAATTAAGAGAAGGAGAGGGGGCAGTAGCGCGGAAAGAGAGAGGAGGAGAGAGAGCAAAAAAAGGGCGGAGAGAGGAGGGTTTCTCCTTTATATCTGCGTGATGACGTATGTACTGCCCAGGTGAAATTGGGTAGCCCTAGGGGTTCTTGGGAATGTGGGGGGGGGGGCATTGCCATGGTAACAGATCTGTGGTCCTGCCTATTTACAGGTGCAGGCACTCGGTGATGCTAACAGTAAGATAGGAGAAGAGAAGCTTGTGTCTTCCTCAGTGGCTTCCTGCTACAACAGGCTCTGGGGGTTTCTCTGTGTAAGAAAAACTTCTGTTGAAAGAATTGAGGGATGTATTGGGAAAGTAGCTCAGCTGGTAAAATGTTTGCCTTGAAAGTTTGAGGACCTGAGTTCAGTTCCAAGATCACATATTAAAAAGTTGAGTGTTGAGCTAGAGAGATGACTCTTTTAGAGGATTCAGGTTCAGTTCGTAGTACTCACTTGGCAACTCGTAAGAATCTGTAACTCCTGTCCCAGAAGATCTGGTGTTTTCTTCTGGACTCTGCACAAACATACATGCAGACAAAATATTAAGTCCCAAACCAACAAAAAAGCCAGCCTGCCTATATGCCTGCCTGCTGCCTGCCTGCCTGCCTGCCTGCCTGCCTGCCTGCCTCCCTCCCTCCCTCCCTCCCTCCCTCCCTTTCCTTACCTTTCCTTACCTACCCACTTTGAAGCTGGGTCCCATGAAGCCCAGGCTAGCTTCTTACTTCTGCTTCCCCACTGCTGCCACCATGCCTGGTTTCTGTAGTATTGGAGATGAAGCCAAGCTTGAAGTGCACTGGGTAGACTCCCCCAGCCGAGCCATAGGCAGCCTCTCATTCTTGAGATTGTGATTCTGTTGTCCAGCTTAGTGTCACCACAAAGTAGGAAGGAATTTTTAGTGTGATGCCTTTGATTAGATTTGTGCCCTGTTCCTTTTAAGATGTTGCTTGTTAAGTTATGGGGTAAAACTGCTTATGATCTAGCATGCTTGTTAAGCTAGTTTACAAAGCCCAAGCACTCAGAATTAACCTTGGAGGTTCAGGATGAACATCAGCTATCTGAGGTGAAATTGACGATACGAAGACACTTAAACTTTGCTAGATGTTTAGCCAAGGCATGACAGTGCATTTTTCAGAATGCTGTGGTAGCTGCAGTTGAAGCCCATGCCACCTGAGTGTCTCACAGACAGAGGTGGTGGGAAGAGGCAGCAGCAGGGGTGGAGTGGGACCTAGGATCCCCTGATTGGGTACAGGAAGACTATGGGAGGACTGAGAGAGGGAGGAACAGCAGAGGCCTGGAGGACTGGGAGCTCTCAGGAGGCCAGTTACTTACAGGGCTTTAGTGCCCACCCCCCAACTTGTGTGGGAGGGCTGTGATGGGCAGTTTGCATAAGCAGAAAGTTGCCTTGAGGGGCTGGGAGATGGGGTGTGTCCAGACTCTTCCTGGGTTGACAATGGCCCTTTTCTTCTTATCTTTCCCATCAATCACTTATGTCTTTTTATGTCTTTTCCGGTAGGCAGTCATTGTTGTCAGGGAAAACTTCATAAATAAGCATCCAAGGCCTTTCTTTCAAGTTCAGCTGCATTATTTTGTGATCTTGAACACTGGAGCATTTGTGTTTCCTGGGCTGTCAGCAGAATGTCAGGAAGTGCTGTAATGAGCTGGCTGTACCAGGACACACGTGTTCCTCAGTGCCAGGAGAACTCTGGAGCAGGACACCTTTCATTTCTGGTTTTTTCCTAACCTTCCATTCATTCTGGAATATCTCTGACCCAGGGCATCCAAGGCATGCTTGATACAAGCAGAAACGGTGACCTGAAGCTCTTTTGCTTGCGGCCACTGAGGCTGAGGTGTGTATGTGGGCCCTCTGTGTCTTCTGCATGTGTTACAATGCTGATCAATGTGTCTTGTATTCTCTCGAGTTTCAAAGCAGCTCTAGAATACCCCTCAGATGCAATGTCTGGAGATCCATATGTCAGAATGCTATTCTTAAGTGAACTTGGCAGGAAGGCCAAGTGACTCCTTTAGCAGTGCAGTTGCTCTGTGCAGGGTGTCAAGTTTGTCTTCAGAAACATTTGTATGCACCTGCCCCTGATGAGCAGCCTTGGAAGGTAAAGTAGTGTCACAGTGTTCAGTATTCGGATGTTGCCTGAGATGTGCTGACCTGTAAATACAAAGTAGTTCTCAATTGATGATGAGTGTGAGACTGTGACAAGAATTGGGTTTGGTCTTTGCCCTAGTCCATACCTCTTCTCCCCCAAGATTCTTCAGAGTGACAGGAACATCCTTAGTGGGTCCAAAGTGAGTCTGAGTGCTCATGTTGTCTCAGGTTGGGGCTGGGCACCAGGAAGTTCAAGGTAGCCCCAAGAACTTTGAGGAGCTCAGTGTCATCCCTTCCCTAGCCTCTAGGGTGGGGAGAGTGATTAGAGGCCAGTGATGACATCAGCCTGCCTGGACCTTAAAACTCAATAAAAAGTAAAAGAAAGGAGATGGGTGTAGTGGCACACACCTACAGTCCTAGCACTAAGGAGGCAGAACAGGGATCTCCAGGACAGGCTAGGCCAGCCAGAGCCCCCACCTGATGTGGGAAGTGTTGAGTGACGTGTGAGAGAGAATAGGAAGATCTCGTTGTCTCAAAAGCAAAAAACTGAAACAAGACAAAAGAGTAAAAGACAGGGTGAGCAAGTATCCAGATGGGAGGTGGCCCTGAAGGGGGTTGGGAGATAACTCCTCCCATGTGCCTGTTCTTGAGGCACACTGGTGTCATAGCTGTGGTCACCCTTCATCATGGCCTTTATAGTAAAGTAGTGGGCAGATGTAAGCCAGTGCTCCCCAGAGTTCTATGGGATACTACAGCAAGTGACACAGACCCAATAAGGGGCCTGCAGGAACCCTTAACATATAGGTTACAACCTGGAACTGTGATACTATCTCCAGGGGGCTAGGGCATGTGTAGTCTTGTGGGGTGGATCCCACCTGTGGGATCTGGGTAGGCCTTGTAGAGTCAAATGGAATTGGGAATCCAGATAGTGTGTGCTGGAGCAATGCTTTGTGTGTGAAGAATACTCCCCCACTGGTGTGGGAAGTGTTGAGTGATGTGTGTGTGAGAATAGGAAGAACTCCATGTGTTTTCCTGTCTTCACTGGCCAATGAGGCTAGCATTATGTTATTTTACCAGTGGAATGGCAAGTTACTCAGGGCCCTCCCTCAGGTTGGCAGCCTGTCAGGCCCCCAGAGCACAGACACTCACTGTTACTTCCCACACCTACACGCTGTTTCGTGCTTAATGTTCCATTGCTGACAGCACCACAAGACATGGCCACTGTGTTAGGACATGGCAGGAGGCACATGCCTAGGGACTAGTGTCCTGGAGGTACAGCAGACGGTTCCTTTGCAAGATAAGAGTGTCACGGGGTACCCAGATGACTCACCTTAAGATTGGGCTGTTGAATAGAAAAACCAGTTGTGGTTATTCTGTAGGGAGACTTAAATATATGGGGTAGAGCTATAGGTGATGTGTCTATATGGGAACTGCGTGCATCTGGAATGTACTGTCACCTCTGACTCCCACAGACTCGTGTACTTCAATCAGCCTGAGAGGCTGAGCTGGAAGCCAGTGCTGACCATTCAGTCTGTGGTTTGTGGTGAGGTGACCAGAGGAGGAGCTTCTTCTCAGACTCCTGCAGTGGGCACTAGCTGTACTGTGCATGTGATGGATAAGAAGATTCAACTATGAGTTTATATAGAGTACACTGTAGCTGTCTTCAGACACACCAGAAGAGGACATCGGATCCCATTACAGATGGTTGTGAGCCACCATGTGATTGCTGGGAATTGAACTCAGGACCTCTGGAAGAGCAGTCGGTGCTCTTAACCACTGAGCCATCTCTCCAGCCCAAGATTCAACTTTTGATACCAAAGATAACTCACTTTAGGCTTATGGTTGTTTGCTGTTCTATAGTAGATAATATTCCATTCTGTTCCTAGTGCTAGAAGAGAGCTTTAAAAAGGCAGATACTGCAAATCAAGAGAAATTATGCTGGCATTCAGATGAATTAGGGACATTGTATGCATGTTTTTAGAAGTAGCGAGGCAGCCAGGCATGATGATGTACATGCCTGTGATCTTAGCACTCAGATGTAGGTAGGAGGATCAGGAGTTCAAAGTCATCTTCTACTATAAAGTGAGTTTGACACTAGCTTGGGCTGTGTATGCCATTTGTCTCAGAACCAAAACATACACAAAAGAAAAGGAAAGAGGAGAAAGAGGGCAAGGCAGCTGTCTAGGTTGGGCTGGGGGAGTAGACCATCGGCTGCAGCTGAACCAGTGCAGAATACCCTTCCTTACATACTGAACACTTAGGACTCTATGTGGCATTTAGCTTTTTCATTAAAACATTACAAGCCTTTTCTGTAGGTTATAACTGCATTGGAGAGTGACAAATAGTAAAGTTGATGTGTTCAGTGCTCTGTCTGACAAAGCACATGCCCTCTGACTTGCTCTGTTTCTAGTTTGTGTTATAGTAGAGTGAGTATTATTTGGTAATGTTTGATTTCTGTTGTCATCAGAGAAGCTGAGCTACATGCATGGTCTTTAAAAATCAGTGCAGTGTCATAGCTCTGCTATAAGATGCATGGGTCCCACATGCTGGCACACAACAGTCACACTAACTCCTCATTAACCATAGTGCCCTTAGGAACAATAAAAGAAGAAAGATGTTGGCTCATCAGAAATGACCACTTGGCCAAGAGTGAGGACATGTCCCAGCTGCTGAGCCCAGACCGTTAGTTAGCCATAGATAGGCCAAGGCCACACCAAAGCTTTCAGGGCTGGCTTCCCACAGAGCTGTTAAAGGGTAGGAGTCCAGAACACACTTTCCTTAGTTGCTGAGCCAGAAGCTGAGAACGGAGTTTGTTCAGCCCTGATCCCTGTGTTTAAAATTGCTTCCTGGCCTCTTGGCAATCTGACACGTCTGAATGGCTGTTTTGCTTCTTGTCTTTTGTGTGTAGTTATCCTGAGCTTGAGTTCATATGTGTATGAATGTTTGCTTGTAAGTATGTAAGTGTACTGCTTGCATGCCTGGTGCCCTCAGAGGCCAGGAGAGGGTGCCAGATTCTTGTAACTGAGAGTTTCTAGGACAGCTATAAGTCATTGCGTGGGTGGGTGCTGAGAACTGACCCCAGGTCTCCTGAAAGCAGCTAGTGCTCTTAACTGCTTAACTCTCTAGCCCCCATATTCATGTTTTGATGGGTCAGTTTAGGTCCTAGCAGACTCCTTCACATGCAGCCAGGATAGAACCAGCTCTAGAAGACAACTCAGGTCTGTGACCATTGATGGGCCAGCGTCTAGTGCTGGTTGAGAGGAGAGGCTGAGATTCTTGGGTTTTAAAGGGTATCAAACCTTGAGAACAGTTTGTGAGCTGTGAAACCCTGAATCTAAGTTGTACTTGAAGACTTTCTTAGCACAGACCAATCATGGCAAGTGCAGGGTAGAGATCCAGGACTTGTTTGGCAAAAATGCTGCCACTGCCACAAAGAAGGATGACCTGAAGGGACTTCAATGATTTCATCTCCATGAATAACAAACAAAGTCAGCCATTGTATCTCCAGCCAGTTAACCTAGATCCCCCCTGGAGTCACAGTGCTACACAAAGGGGTGATGGGCCTCCTGTCAAGCTAATGGACTAGCAGTTCCTCTGCCTGGCAGTCAAGTGGCACATGTGTGTTATTTTCATGGAATTGTGCAGTCTTAGACCCTGGGTAGAATGAAGAATCTTCACATGTATTCTGAAGGTAAATAAGTATGAAGGGGGAACTTGTGTGATGTGCCTAAGATCAGAAAGGCCTTTTCCAACATGGATGGGTAGTGATCTACCTAGGGAAGCTTTCAGAATGAGCCAGGCGCAACTATCAGAAGTGTTGACTCAGGAGGGTGAGGCCTGGGAGTTTGCCTGTAGCTTTTCTGCACAAGACATCTCTATTTTGTAGGTCATGTCATGTCACCTGAAACTTAGGGTTGGTGTGGTCTGCTGAAACCAGAGCCCAACCAGGTGGTATCATGTTTCTTTCAGGCAGCATCTCCTTTGATGGTGGGATCTTTTGTGCCCTCACCATCACTTGGGCATTGCACACTGGGTAAGTAAGACCTGGTGGCAGATGTTCTGTTATGGAACTGAGCTTCTGCCTGCTGGGTCACTTAGGCCAGCAGGAAGGTGCACAGATCAGGGTCGAGGAGGCTGGCTTTGCTAGCACCCAGTATGGGATGTTGAGGAAGAGCTCTGTAGGAAGTGCCCAAATTTTGAACTGTAGGGTGGCAGCAGCTGCTGTGGAGTAAGTAGATTTGTGAATCTGAGACAGAGGACCAATAGGTGATGTTCAGAAGTAGGGCAAAGACAGCGCGAGGTATGTAGGCTTTCCTGTGGGCAGCGTGCCGGCTGTGGGGCAGGAATTACAGCTGGAGTCACCACTGCTCTGTACTTGGAGGGCTCATGCTACCTAGCAGTGAGTAGTGAGGGACCTGTGCACATGCTTATTAGGGTCATGGTGGATGGCATTGAGCTGTCTGACAGAAGCCAGCTAGGAAAGGCTATGGCAGCAAGTGAGTTTCCTGGAGATGGTCCACAGTTTTGCATGGCTGCTATGGGTGCGCTCTGGAGAGGCACAGCCCTAGAGACTTTGTCTCAGGATTGTTTCTTGCTGCTGCTGATTCCTGGGTGTTAGCTTACCTTATTGGGCTTTCTTGCAGATCAATATGAAGATGAATTTTCATGAATGCTGTTGAGATGAATTAATGACTTTGTAGAATTCAAATAATTTTAGGAAGAAAATTTAAGGAGATGGTTGTAGTTGTTTTGCCAGAGAGATATAATAAAGTTAGAATCAAGAATAGAATGTACCCTCCTCATAGAACAGTAAGTAAAGGCTGTATAATAAGGAGGAGGATGAGCGTTCACAGTTACACTAAGAAGAGAAATAGGCTTGGGACAGACAGATTTGTGATCAAGGAAAAACATTCATTCTAGGTCAGGTCCAAGGATGAAGCCACAGGGTGCACTATGATAAAACAAGGCTACATGAAACTGTTGCTTTGAATTTATAATGAGCTTATAGAATGAAACACTGATTTGAACTTATTATTGCCATCCTTGTGTTACTTTACTTTCCCTTTGTGTAACATTTATGAGGTAATTTTTGTTTTTATTTTTCGAGACAGGGTTTCTCTGTGTAGCCTTAGCTGTCCTGGAACTCACTCTGTAGACCAGGCCAGCCTCGAACTCAGAAATCTGCCTGCCTCTGCCTCCCAAGTGCTGGGACTAAAGGCGTGCGCCACCACCGCCTGGCTTATGAGATAATTTTATAAAGAACTTTTTTGTCTAAAAAGGTATAAAAAGGCTAAGAGGAGGGGCTGGCGGGATGGCTCAGCAGGTAAGAGCACTGACTGCTCTTTCCAAGGTCCCAAGTTCGGATCCCAGCAACCACATGGCGGGTCACAACCACCTGTAATGAGATCCGATACCCTCTTCTGGTGCTTCTGAAGACAGCTACAGTGAATTATGCCGGAGCGAGCAGGCCAGCAGAGGTCTTGAGTTCAATTCCCAGCAGCCACACACATGATGGCTCATGGCCATCTGTACAGCTACTGTGTACTCATACGCATAAAATAAATAAAATTTAAAAAAAAAAGGCTAAGAGGAAAAATAAAGTTTGGCTGTTGGGGCTCTGCCCCATCTCACAAATGTGTATATGTCTGTCTATCTTTATGTATGCACACTTAAAAGTTCAGAGTTTCACTGGGCACTAGTTAAGTTTTGTTCAGTCAGTAGTGCGGACCCAGTAAATGGCCCACTGTTGTCAGTGGGAGTGGGGTGGGGGTGGTGAATCAGCTGCTATCAATGCGACCCCAACTGCAATGTTATACCCTGCTAGTTTTTTGTTACCCGGATGCCAGAATAGGCTTTCGTCAGGTGTTATTGCACCAGAGCTTTGGTATTGACCTTATGCCACAGGGTCTTTGTGAAGTAATCTAAGTTCCTTCAGGTTTTTGTTTGTTTCAGAAAAACTGAAGACAGATTTGGAAGAAGGAAGAAGGGGGACCCAGGGAACTAGGTAGCTATGTAGTGGAACAAGCAGACACGGCTTGATGAAATAGTTAGGATCTGAGAAGTAGATGGCTCCAGAAGAGATGCATGGGAGGTGCAGTCAGCCATAGGAGTCCCCAGTGGCAGGTGATATAGGGAGTGGAAGGAGGTGACATGCTGTCTGCATCAGACCTGTGTGGCTGGGTCCTGATGTTCACTGTCTTAGGAGCTGGAGGCAGGGCAGGAAGAAGTGATCATCCCAGTGTGAGAGTGTATAGAGCCTTATGAGATATCCAAATAGAGACAGGCACAGATGGGCATAGAGCAGAAGGTAGGACAGGCAGGTATACCCCAGGGTCACCTATATTCTAAAGTGGTAAAGCAGGAAATGGGGTGCATGAGTGGCTTCTGGCCAGATCAGGAAGGGATGGAAGCTAGCTCCTACCCTCAGTGGAGGCTGTGTTGGCCTGAACTCTTCTGGGGAGGAAGTGGGGCTGAAGCCAAGCTGCACAGATGGTGAGGACAGGAGTGGGGCTTGCAGGCCAGGGAGGAGTGTGGGTCACCCCTGAGCAAGTTGGTCCCAGGTGGCCAGTCTCTACTGCCATGCAGTTGAGCTTCCACCTTGTTCACAAAGGGACAATTTTCTCTCTCTTTTTTTTAAATAGAAGATTTTACTTTATAATTATTCGTGTATGTGTATATACACACACATGCATGTGTACATGTATGCATGTATGTATGTCCTGTGGCACATGTGTGGAAGTCAGAGGACAACTTTCAGTAGTTAGTTTTATCCTTCCACAGGATAAGTGCCTTTGCCCACAAGCCATCTTGCTGGCCCCTTTTTTTTTAGTTTTAATGCTCAATAATCTGTCCTTAGGGAGAGAGATAAATGGTCACTTTTAGTACCTTCACTGGCTACAGTGGATCAAAGCACTAACAGTTCAAATGTATTTTTCTGTAGTTGATCTTTATAAAGAAGAGATGTCCACTTGCTTTTAGCAAAACCAGCCTTCCTGAAAGACATCCTAACCTGGCACATCAGGTCTCTTCAGGGCTAGGTGCTTCTCCCACCAAGGCCAGACAAGACAGCCAAGGTAGGGGAATGGATTCCACAGACAGGCAGCAACTTTAGAGATAGCCCCCGCTCCAGTTGTTTGGGTTCAACATGGAGACCAAGCTGCACATCTGCTACGTATGTGCAGGGGGCGGGGGGGGGGTGTTTATATCTTTTGAGACAGTTCCTCTCTGTAGCCCAGGCTGGTCTCAAGATGGTGATCCTCCCTGCTTTTGCCTCCCAAGGGTTAGGATCACAGAAGTGCAGTGCTGGGCCCAGTGTTCGTTCTTTAGCCTGCTACTGATAGAGAATGTTTAGCTACCAAAGCTGTTGCTTCTGTGGTCATGAGGCTCTGGGCAGGTTGTGAATCATGGTCAACATTGTCCCTTCAGCCCGTTTCTCCCATAGTTTGTATTAGTGTGGACAGTGGGCAGAGAGGTGAGTGCTGGCGTGACAAAGTACAGCCCTACCCACATTGCTCCCTTCATTTTAGATCCAAAGCTGCTGTGACTGCAGGTGGCCTTAGTTCTGTGAGTTGGCTTTTGTGCTGGCTTTTACTGCTCCTGTTTTTTCTTTATACTCTGTCCCAAAACGACAAGAAATGCTCCTCTCCCCTCTTTTTTTTTTTTTTTGCCTTTGGTGAAGTTCTGCCCCTATGCCCCCAACCCCAACCCAACCTCAGTTTGGAGTTTTGTTTTGTTTTGATTTTTAATTGCATGATACAAACGAGGATGCTCACATTTCCCACAGTGTTTCTGCTACTGTGTCTGGCTTGTTTCAGCAGCACAGTATCCTGAGGCTGCCCCTGGAGTGGTGTGTGGCGCAACTACCTTTTTTTTTGTTTGTTTTTTTCAAGACAGGGTTTCTCTGTATAGCCCTGGCTGTCCTGGACTCACTCTGTAGACCAGGCTGGCCTCGAACTCAGAAATCCGCCTGCCTCTGCCTCCCAAGTGCTGGGATTAAAGGTGTGCACCACCACGCCCGGCCACAACTATCTTTTTAATCTGGAATAATCATGGATGTTTTTAGTGCAACAACAAAATAAAACACTAAAAGGTGCTGTTGATAGTGCTGGCAGAATATGGAGTGTGGAACATCACACAAGTGTGGAAGGGGTCAAGCCAAGCATTGTGGACCAAATTTGTGAACTATTTTTAGTGGTTAATATTAGTTTCCTAGTAAACCCTGATAATGTCAAATGGAAATGCAGATTATTTTGCTCAGATTTATTTTGGGAGGGATTAATCTTTATGTGTATGGGAGTTTTCCCTAGATGTGCTTATGTATACCATGTATGCCCATGAAGGTCAGAAGAGGGCATCAGATAGAATTATGGGTGCTTATCAGCTGCCAAATAATTGCTGAGCATTCTCTCCTGTTCCCAGAGTTAGATTTTAAGTGAATAATATGGCAATATCAGCTAATAGCCTGGGCTTGCAGAATTCGTAGGCATGGCACCTTGAGTGGTGACTACACATATCCTTGGTGCCTGCTGTTCTTTTTTAATCTACTATAACCTGGGTCTGGAGAGATAGCTCAGCAGTTAAGAGTACTTGCTGTGCTTACTAGAAGACTTGGGTTCAGTAACTAGCACCCACAAGGCAACTGACAACTGTTTGTAACTCCTGTTACAGGGGATCCAATGGCCACTACTGGCTCTCAGCCATGTCCTCCCTCAAGCTGCTCCCTAGAGAGAGCTCTTCTAACTGTTGGCTGTCTTCACCCACAGCCTTGGGGGCATAGGCAATGTTGCTGGGCCAGCCTGATGAAGCCAGAGTGGGTGGCTTGGTAGTCAGTTGGCTGAGTGGCAGCAGTTCTTTGTGGGTGGGATTTGAACACATGGCCTGCTTTTTGTTTGTTTGTTTGCTTGCTTTGTTTTTGTTTTGTTTTATTTTGTTTTAAAGCAGGGAAGTCCTGTGTCCTGAAACTTGCTCTGTAGACTAGACTACTCTTGAACTCAGGATCCACCTTCCTGGATTAAAGACCTGTGCCTGTGTTTTAAAAGTAAAATTGCGCCGGGCAGTGGTAGCACACGCCTTTAATCCCAGCACTTGGGAGGCAGAGGCAGAAGGATTTCGGAGTTCGAGGCCAGCCTGGTCTACAGAGTGAGTTCCAGGACAGCCAGGGCTACTCAGAGAAACCCTGTCTCGAAAAAAATAAAATAAAAAATAAAAAAATAAAAGTAAAATTGCCTACCACTCTTTATACTTTGAATGTCTGATTGGCTTTGTATCAGGTGGGCCACTAGCCTCACTCTTTCCTTTGAAAAGCTCAGAGAAACAGCATGTAGATTACTTCTGAACAGTTATTTCCAAGGGTTTGGCTTCATTGAGAAACCAGCAAGAGCTTGTAGACACATGGCTTATACTCAGCTTGTCCCTGGTGTCCTGAACACTTAGTACTGACAGCATGAGAAGTACCTTGGGGCAGCACCATGGGATGATCAGCGCCCCCCACCCCCCACCCCACTCTGGGAGCTCTCATCTCTTCAAAAGGTTTTGGTCTTGTGAAAAATCAATTTTGAAGGTTTGCCTTTGGGCACACTTTTTGCCTAGAAGACTAACCCTGAAATGCCCCAGAGAGAGGAGGTTAGATCAGGCCAGGATGTAGGTTAGGTTTGTTTTGTTTTGTTTTGCTTTGAGACAAGGTTTCTCTGTATAGCCCTGGCTGTCCTGGAACTCACTCTGTTGACCAGGCTGGCCTCAAACTCACAGACATCCACCTGTCTCTGCCTCCCAAATGCTGGATTAAAGGCATGTGGCCACCAGTACCAGGCACCCTGTAGGTTTTTTCTTTGCTGTTTCCAGTGGTGTTAAGTCACACGTTCAAGTTGCTAACAGTGTCTTTACCTGCTCTATTCCTGATCTTCTGAAGTTGCTGACGATGATGTGGGCTTAAATTGCACCACGACTACTGGCCATGCCTGGGACATAGGGGAGGGAAAGTTACAGGGCTGGACGAAAGGTCTGTGATATTAGGGAAACTGGAGACAGGCCAATCAGTCCCCTTTTCTATCAGAGACACCTTACAGGGCATTCTAATGAAGGCTTTTGGGGTCTTTTCTCAGATTTCTGTTTGCACATGAATTCATTCACTCTTTCTTGTGCTTGTCTCTCTCTAGGAGTTTGCTGCGCTCACAAAGGAACTCAACGTGTGTAGGGAGCAACTTCTGGAGAGAGAGGAGGAAATTGCCGAACTGAAGGCAGAGAGGAACAACACTAGGGTCAGTCACTTATGCCCTCCCACTCTGCAGAGGGGTCTTCAACTCATTGGGCACCTTTGGGACCTTAGCCTCCCTGCCTGTGCTGAGTTGACTATCCTCATTTGCTGTGGGGGAGTGCTTACCTAAGTATGAGGCAAACACTTTACTGCCTGCTGGGCTCTGTTGCAGCTGCTGTTGGAGCACCTAGAGTGCCTGGTCTCCAGGCACGAGCGCTCTCTACGGATGACAGTGGTGAAGAGGCAGGCACAGTCACCTGCCGGCGTATCCAGTGAGGTGGAGGTGCTGAAAGCTCTGAAGTCACTGTTTGAACACCACAAAGCCTTGGATGAGAAGGTACCATCACCACATCAACACTTGTATGCCCTGTCAGGGGGCTCCATTAGCATTATGATTATGTTTTGTAACTTCTGGAGCTCTTATGAAAATTTTTTTCTGTTAGAAGGTACTGGCCTGCCGGGCGGTGGTGGTGCACGCCTTTAATCCCAGCACTTGGGAGGCAGAGGCAGGTGGATTTCTAAGTTTGAGGCCAGCCTGGTCTACAGAGTGAGTTCCAGGACAGCCAGGGCTACACAGAGAAACCCTGTCTCAAAAAAAAAAAAAAAAAAAAAAAGAAGGTACTGGCCTATGACTTTGACTCGAATGTCTTAAAATTTTTATATCAACGTGCTAATAAGAATTTGGGCCTTGCCGGGCAGTGGTGGCACACATCTTTAATCCCAGCCCTTGGGAGGCAGAAGCAGGCAGATTTCTGAGTTCGAGGCCAGCCTACAGAGTGAGTTCCAGGACAGGGCTATACAGAGTAACCCTGTCTTGAAAAAAACCAAAAAAACAAACAAACAAAAAAAGAATTAGGGCCTTGTATGATTCCTAGAGCCTATAGTCCTAGCCCTTGAGAGGTAAGGGGCTTGCTGGGAGATGGAAGCCTACTTGGCTATGTAGATTAGTAATAGGCCAGTCTGGGCTATGCGGCAAGTTAATATCTCAACCTTTTCCTCCCCTCCCCAAAAGGAAAATAATTAGCGATCTGACTTATTTAGGAACAAGATTTTGTCAAAAGCATACACACCTGTGGTCCCTGCACTTAGGAGACTGGGGCAAACGGGATTCCCAGGTTCCAGTTAGCCTGGCTCAAAAGTAGCGGTAGAGTGCCAGTTTGCTGTATTTCATTAATGCTGTGTTGCATTGGGCATACAGCAGGAATCCAAGTGTACACTCAAATCCTTCACTTGCAGGTACGAGAGCGACTACGAGTGGCTCTGGAGAGGTGCAGCTTGTTAGAAGAGGAGCTGGGTGCCACCCACAAAGAAGTAAGCTTGGGTTCTGTCATGGGATTGGAACTAAAGGGGTTGATACTTGTTACTTGTGTTTATAAGTGTGAGATAGTAATAGACACTGCAAGTTACTCCTTTTCCTAGGTTTACATCAACCTGCTGGGGTCACTGGACTGTCTCAGCCCTCAGCCTCTCCCAAGTACCTCTCTCTCTGCAGATGATAAATGGTTTCTAGAGCTCTGCCCAGAGCTATTGGCTGCATAGCTGTTAGAGCCACTTGTCTCCTAAAGCCACTGGCCACCTTTGCTCATTTCTCTTACATAATGATCTCACTATAGTGAGTTCAATTTTTCTCTTTTAGCTAATGATTCTTAAAGAACAGAATAATCAAAAGAAAACACTAACAGATGGAATGCTTGACGGAAACCATGAACAGGAAAGTGCACCAAGCACCAACGGCAAGGCAAGTCCTTGGCTTTTTTTCTTGTGTGGTCTCTGGTTTTGTTTTGCCATGTGGGGCTGTTGGGGAATAGTGGCAAGGTGTGTGTCCACTGAGGAGCACACAGGTTCCTCTGAAGGTCTGTGTTTCACTGGAAATATGCCAAATGGTGCCATAAGGCTGTGCTTTTCAGAGATCTTCTGATGGCTCCTTGAGTCATGAGGATCTTGCCAAAGTGCTGGAGCTGCAGGAAGTCATAGACAGGCAGGCGAGAGAGCAGAGCCAGATGAAGGAGCGCCTGGCCTCCCTGTCCAGTCATGCAGCAGAGCTGGAAGAGGATCTGGACACAGCTAGAAAAGACCTCATCAAGTCTGAAGAGATGAATACGAAACTGCAGCGAGAAGTCCGTGAAGTGAGTGTGGGGTGCTCCTGGCTTCCTGCTCCCTCTGTCTTTTGCTCTCACAGTCTGGGACCTTTGGGATACACTTCAGACACCCTCTCTCTTGCACCCTTCACATGAGGATCACACGCCTCCATTACTGCTGTAGTACATTCTTTCTTATGTTCAGGTCCTTCTCACTTGCTCACAGAGCCCACAGACATGATTTTAGCTGTGCTTTTGTAGGGGTGAGAAGAAGTTTGCCAGCTGTCACCTGTCATTTTGTATGGTATGGTACTGAGTACTGAGATTGTTCATTCTGGCCATCAAGGTCTTTATGGAAATGTTTGTTTATATGTACACCTCATAACCAGTTTTCCTTGGTAAATTACAAGACCCTCTTTAATCATTAGGAAAGAAATGAGAGCTACATGCTTTCTTGTAAGCTCTTTCTGGCCCATCTGAACCTGTCTTTTGTTACCTCGGGAGGCCCCCACCCTATAGCATGTGTGAGACCAGGGAGCTTTAGTTGTGGAAATGAATGGGATTTATTTTAAGGATTCAGGTCAAAGGAAACACTGCATGTATTAGAGAACCTACTAGGTTGTGCTGTTCTTGAGCCACAGGGAACTATTTCTGTGGTAGAGAGTTGAGATGTTCTTTTAAGACTTGCCTCTTAGCCAGGTGGTGGTGGCGCACGCCTTTAATCCCAGCACTTGGGAGGCAGAGGCAGGTGGATTTCTGAGTTCGAGGCCAGTCTGGTCTACAGAGTGAGTTCCAGGACAGCCAGGGCTACTCAGAGAAACCCTGTCTCAACAAACCCAAAAAAAAAAAAAAAAAAAAAAGACTTACCTCTTTAAGAAGTATAGTAAGGGGGTTAGAGGGATGGCTCAGTGGTTAAAAGCAATGGCTGCTCTTCCAGATGACTTAGGTTCACTTCCCAGCACCCACATGGCAATTCACAACTGTCTGTAATTTAACTACAGTTCCAGGGGATCTGACACCCTTACACAGACATACGTACAGGCAAAACATTATTTTAATGCACATGCAATGAAATTATACAACACACACACACACCCCTATGTGTATATGTACATAATCGCCATCAGTCAGTTAGGAAATAACGAAAGAACTAAAAACTGAATTGGGGAATGGAAGACAGATAACCAGCTATGCCAAAAGTCAAGTCCTGGGCTCAGTGTTTGGGGTTTGTAGCCTTGGCCTTGCTGCTGATTTCTGTCTGTCTTCATTTGTTAACATGCTTGAGGTGTGAGTCTGTCCAGCTCTCAGCTGAGAAAATGCAGCAGTCTGCCCACAGTGCTTTCTAAGCCTCGGTTGCGTGGGCAGACACGGGCTATGCCTTTGCTGCAGATGTCTTTAGGTCTTGGATACTTGAAGTGTGGTATGAGGTGTTTTAGTATTGTGTAGTTAAGAACATGCTTGGTGACACAAGCAGATTGACCAGACAAAGCTCCTGATCATGTGGGTGAATATGCTTAAAGCATGTCCATTTTCACTCAGTTTGTAAAAACAGCTTACATGAGGGAGGCAGCACTTTTGTGCTTGAGATGTTTGGTGTCTTTCTGTCTCCTGAGTGTTCTGACGAGTTCTGCATTTATCACCACATCTCCCTCTGGACTCTCCAACACAGGCAATGGCCCAAAAGGAGGATATGGAGGAAAGAATCACCACCCTTGAGAAGCGCTACCTCGCCGCGCAGCGTGAAGCGACGTCTGTGCATGACCTCAATGACAAACTTGAAAATGAAATTGCAAATAAAGACTCCATGCACCGACAGGTACTGGGCTCTGTGGGCCCCTTTCTAGTTTTAATTGTATGTGAAGCCAAAGACCTTTCCTTTGTAAATCGCATGTTGGAAATCAAGTACTTAAGTCATTTTTCTTGTGACTTATACTTCTTAGCAGTTTATAGAACCTTCATTCTTGTGTTCGTTTTTTTGGTGTGAGTGTTAATGTGTGCCTGTATGGGTTAGTGTGTACCTATGGCAGTCAGAGGTCAAAGTCGGGTCTTTTCTCTATTGCTCTCCACCTTATTTCATTTTATTTTATTTTCAGATTTATTTTTAATCTTGTATACTTTTGTGTGGGTACATCTATGTGTGAGTGCAGGTGCCTATGGAATTCAAAAGAACGTATAGGGTCCCCTGGAGTTGAAGTTACATGCAGGTGGTTGTAAACCAGTGAATGTGGGTGCTTGAAATCAAATCTGAGCCCTCTGGGAGAGCAGCAGATGCTCTTAGCCACAGAGCTCTTTTTCTACCCTCTCCACTGTAATGTTTAAAGATAGTGTCTCTCACTGAATGTGGAGCTCATTCATTGTCTAGACTGGCAGGGCAGTGAGTACTAAGGTTCCTGCTGAGTCTGCCTCCACAGTGCTTGGGTTACAAGCATGTGCTGCTGCACCCAGCCCTTTTTTAAAGACGTGGGTACTGGGGATTAAACTCGGGTTCTCATGCTGCACAACAGACACTCTTCCCACAGAGCTGTCTCCCCTTCATTCTGTTTCATTGGAAACCAGTTGCTTCTTTACAGTCCTTTCACTAACTAAGCAGTGGTAAGAACTTGTTGGCAATGTTGAACAGTGCACTCAACAGCAGCACTAGAAGTCAGAGGAGGCCAGGCCATGGTGGCGCACGCCTTTAATCCCAGCACTTGGGAAGCGGAGGCAGGTGGATTTCTGAGTTCAAGGC
>JADRCD010228958.1:0-15974 GCA_019843815.1 Montemys delectorum
GGGCAATGGCAGGAATGTATATAAATAAAATAATTTTTTAAAGAAGTAACCCTTCATTAGATGCAGCGTTAAAGGGGAATTGATTGCCTTGAAAACAAACTTAGACATACTTAAGGACTATTTCGATTTGAAGAGTCTTAAGGACTTCATATTTTAAACAGTTTTGAATAATAAAGTAGAAATGTCTCATCACTCTGATGAACGGTTTTAAAGGGCATAATGAAGATGCCTTATTGTTCCATGTTCCCTCAGACACAAATGACTAAGGACAATTTCCCCTGAGCCCTCTGAGATTTCACCAAAATAAACTGGCAAAGTTTAAATAGGAAAAAACACATTGAAACTTAGTGGTATATGTGCTAGTTACTTAAAATAATTTTTTATATTTATTTAGTTACTTTGGGGGTAGGTACTTATGTGCCAAAGCATGTGTGTGGTGGTCAGAGGACAATTTACAGGAATCGATTCTCTCCTTCTACATGGGTTCCAGGAATTGAACTGAGGCCATCACCAGGCTTTGCCGCAAGCACCTTTAACCACTGAATGAGCCCAACAGGAAGACATCAACCTGTAATGAGAGTTGTGGCAGTTTGAATTAGAATGGATCCCATCGGCTTTTATGTTCAAATGTTTGGTTCCTACTTGGTGAACTGCTTAGGAAGAATTAGGGGGTATGGCCTTGTTGGAGGAAGGGTGTCACTGGGGGTTGGCTTTGAGGTTTCAAAAGCCAGATTCAGTCTCAATCTCTCTTCCTGTCACGTGCTTATGGATTGGATGTTGCTATGCTCCAGTGCCATGTTTGTTTGATTGCCTGCCATGCTTTCTACCATGATGGTCATGGACTAACCCTCTGAAACTGTAAGCTAGCCCCCAATTAAATGCTTTCTTTTGCAAGCTGCCTTGGTCATAGTGTCTCTTCACTGCAATAGAACAGTGACTGCTAGTTAGGGTTTTACTGCTGTGAACAGATATATATGATCAAGGCAACTCTTATAAGGACAACATTTAATTGGGGCTGGCTCACTGATTCAGAGGTTCAGTCCACTGTCATCAAGGTGGAGCATGGCAGCTTCTAGGCAGGCAAGGTACTGGAGGAGCTGAGAGTTCTACATCTTCATCTGAAGGCCACTAGAAGCCTGGCTCCCAGATGGTTAGGAGGAGGGTCTCATTGCCACCCTCACAGTTCCTCCAACAAGGCCACACCTACTCCAACAAGGTCACATCTCCTAATAGTGCCACTCTCTGGGCCAAGCATATTCAAACCATCACAGCGACAAAGACAGAAGCCATTCAAGTGGGGCGATATTCCTCTGTCTTTTCTGAGACATACCTTGGTGGGAATGGAAATAGCTTTTGCCCTTTTTTTCCAGGCTGTTCTTAAGGTACAGGAATCTCAGAGTCAACTGAAAACTAGGAACCTCCACTGAGAAAATGCTTCCATAAGATTGGCCTGTAGGCAAGTCTGAGGGGTGTGGCTATTAATGTGGGAGGGCCCAGCCCACAGAGGATGGTGCTACCTCTAGGTAAGTGGTCCTGAGGTATAGAAGAGGCAGGTGGATCCTAAGTGCTGGGATTGAAGGCGTGTGCCTCCACTGCCTGGCAGAAAAGTGAGGTGTTTGTGAGAGAGCAGGGGAGGAGGTGCTTGCCATTTTAATTTTGTATTAAATACTGCATTTCGGGTCTATGAAATTACACTGAACTTGGAGAGCTTTATTAATTCTCTTGTCACAGAGGTCCAGACGTTACCGGAAGCACATTTGTGTTCTGATTCAGTGCAGGAAATGGGATGCTGACCCTCCTGAGCTTTGTGGTATCTTTGACCCTAAAGACAAGGTTGGCATTTACAAGAGTGTTAAGTGGACACTCTATATTCTCTCCCTTTTCCTTTAAGTGAATTGTTTTCATTGTTATTTGTATGTGTGCTCATTGTGTATTGGAGCAAGTTTGTAGATATACCAATATGTGTCAAGCCCAAGAGTCATTCTTTTTTTTAAAAAAATAAGCAAGCATTTTAATCCACTCTTTTTTTTTTCCTTTTTGGTTTTTTGAGACAGGGCTGTCCTGGAACTCACTCTGTAGACCAGGCTGGCCTCGAACTCAGAAATCCACCTGCCTCTGCCTCCCAAATGCCAGGATTAAAGGCGTGCGCCACCACTGCCTGGCTTTAATCCACTCTTTGAGGATTTCATACAGTGTCATTTCATCATATTCACCCAATTCCTTTTCTCCCTTAACTCCTTCCAGATCCAGACTTCGGTGGTTGGATGAACAGCCCCATAGACTCATATATTTGAATGCTTGGTCCGTAGTTGGTGGAATTGTATTGGGAAGGATTAGGGAATGTGGCTTTGTTGTTGGAGGGGAGTTGTGTTACTAGAGGTGGACTATAAGGTTTCAACAGCTTATGCCAGGCCTCCCCCCCACCCCTGTGCCTCTCCCCGTGGATCCGATCTTTCTCTATGGCTGTTTGCATGGGAGAAAGAAGACAAGGTTTGAAGTGAGACCTGTTTGGTTGATTATATTAACTGTTTATTTAGGAGGCCTGAGCAACTAAAATAAGCCTGTGAGTGTTAGTTGGCTTCTCTATAAAAGAGACATGGTGAAGGTCATACAAGACAGCATTCACAGAAATACAGGAGCATCGTCCATGCTACAAGACTCAGTCAAGGGTTCTTTCTCTTTCTTTACCAGTGAGACCTAGATTGTTAATTTTGATTGGCGCTTAGCACCTTGGTTATTGACAATTTAATTTTGTAAATGAAATATATTTCATTTAGTAAATTATGTAGCTAATGTATGACAGGTCTGAAAGGAAGTTGAACAGATTTAAGTTTTATTTCCGAGAATCTTCTGTTTAGAATTTGGTATTCACAGACAATTGTCTCTAATACTCTCCTCACATGTGGTTAGTCTTTGGTAAAGACAGACACAATGACATCCTTTATGAGAGACCAAGAAGAGACAGGATGACCTAAGAGGACCCTTGCTATATACAGATACGTTTAACAGGATTGCTCTGGTGTGTTCAAACTCTTGTTTGTTTGTGTTTGTTTGTCTTGTGACTCTTGGAGTAGACCTCCAAGGCCTTTGATCATGTATGTTTGGCAGATGCTCAACCACTGTATTTTCAGCCCCGTATTCTGTGTTCAATTAAATTAATTTTCTTACAGGACGATTTGTAATATCAAAAAAGAGCCTTAGGAACTAACTGACAATGTTTTAAAAAACAAGACAATAGCCTTAGGAACTAACTGACAATGTTTTAAAAAACAAGACAATAGTTATAAGATTGAGCAGCACAGAGCAGTCCTGTAGGCCTTTCTAGAATGCATACTTGTACACTTCATTAAATATTCTTTCTACCTGTGACTGTGACCCATCTTGATGTTTTAAAAGTGCACATCAACAGTTTCCTCACATCTGAAATAAGGAAGTTGGATCCAGTCTGTCTTTGGCTTGCTTTGAAATTGAGCAAGTGTTAAGGTATGGAAATGGTATCCTGGGAAGCTGTCTATAAGCCAGTGGGTAAGTGATAATCTGTCTGCAGGAAGTCATTAGGCGTTTGTGGTTCTTATGTGTAGGATATTTATAGAAGGAAGCTACAGACACACACCAAATGGATAGTATGGGCCTCTTCCCACCTGCTCTATCCTCTGAACATTCATTATGGTTACAGTTCACTCAGGAACACAGGTAGATACTGATATTAAATAGCTAAAAGAACTGGGACTTGTAATAGTGGATGTAACTGTGGACTGTTACAATATTACTCTGTCTTTCTGAAATGCAGTGAATGAAGAGGGTGCCATTTGGGCCAGTTATATGTAAATGTCCTGGCTTAATGAAGCTGTGAAACAGGGTCTGGACTGGATGGAAATTTCTAATGGTTTCTCATTGCAAAATAACCTGGCTATCCATTTTTACTTTACTATACATTACTTACTTTTCTTCTTCTTGTGACCAAATAACTGACAAGCAGCAGTCTGAAGGAAGAAGGGTTACTTTTGGTTCATGAATTGAGAGTGTGTTCCATCATGGGGAGGAAAGCATGGCAGTAGGGACAGGAGGCAGATATGTGCACATGTGTCTGCAGCCAGGAAGGAGATGAGTGCTCATGCTCTGCTTGGTTGCTTCCTTCCCTCTTTTATTCCCTAGGAGTCCCCAGCCCAAAGGGTGGTGCCCACCCTTACTCTGTGTAGCCTTGACTGTCATGGAACTCGCTCTGTAGACCAGGCTGGCCTTGAACTAGCTCTACCTGCCTCTGCCTCTGGAGTGCTGGGATTAAAGGCATGTACCAGCAATACCTGACAGCTTTTTCTAAATTCATAAGTACACATGTACATAAATTCCAAGCATTATGGCCTGTGTGTATAATCTCAGTTTGGCCATCTGAGACAAGAGATTGCTTTGAGTCCAAGAGCAGCCCTTCCTTTAGTTGGGCCTCTCCAGAAACATCCTCATGGTGTTCAGAGGTTTGTATCCTAGGTGATGAGTAACTGTCACCCCATTTTCAACAAGGGAGGTAATAAAACAGGGCTTGCACAGTGCTCTGTGAACTGTGCATTGATTTACATGTTACACTCTGTTTGTATACCCTGAGCTGCAGCATGGACTTCCTTTGGTTGCAGGTAGTAGAGGACTGGAAATCTTGATAAATAAATCAACTTGAGAGAGTCTTTACCTGAGCAGAAGCAAGAGTTTCTCAAGAAACCCATGAGATGGCTGAGGGCAGTTGAGCTTCCTCTTTCCTTCAATATCACTTCCCTTTTATTTTGACTTATACATATTTCTTCCTTTTTTTCTTATACACATATTCTTAGGAAAAAATATGAGTCCAAAAAAATATATAAGCAGCAAAAGATGATAAACTACCCATGATCACACCATTGTTTACAACCATGATGTATTTATAAATTGTTATATCTGTATATCTACACACACACACACACACACACACACACACACACACACACACACACATCTTTGTCTCACACTGTAGTACTTGCTATATAGCCAGGGCTGCCCTTGGACTTAAGACAATCTCTTGTCTCAGATGACTAAACTGAGATTATAGGCATGGGCCCCAGTGCTTGGAATTTACGTATATGTGTACTTATAAAATTAAGAAAACTACTGTCGGGTGTGGCTGGTGCACGCCTTTAATCCCAGCACTCCAGAGGCAGAGGCAGAGGCAGGTGGAGCTAGCTCAAGGCCAGCCTGATGTATAGAGTGAGTTCTGTGACAGCTAAGGCTACACAGAGAAACCCCGTCTTGAAAAACAAACAAACTTACAAAAAGCTTCCTACAAATTTCTAGGTAAGAGAATAGAAATAGGGAGTCTGCCATTATGAAGAAATTAGGTTGTTTAGTCAACTTGTAGCCATGCATCTTAACATTCTTTTGTTTAAATCTGTTTTTTTTCCACTTGAAATCACTGACTCAATCCTCTATTAGTGGCAGCCAAATAACACCCTAGACAGAGAAAACTACGTTGAATTTATTAATTACTGCCATGTATGAAATTCTTGCTTGTGTGTACCTGCATGATTGGGGGTGTATGTACAAATGTGTGTGTGCCTTTGCACCTGGCACAGGTTGATGCTGGGCACTGCTTCAGTAGATCTCCGCCTTATTTTCATTGAACTTGGAGTTCACTGACTCAACTAGACTGGCTTCCAGCAAGCCCCAGGGATCCTCTTATCTTTGTTGTCCCAGGAGTGGGACCACAGGTATATAGATAGCGCTGCACCTGACTTGCTTGTGGGTAACCAATGGAGCTGGGTCCCTGGCCTTTAATTTCTGACTTTTACAGCACATGACTGTAGAGTAAATATGTACATGGTGCTTAAAGAGGATACCTTGTCATGCCAGCTTATCATGAGACTGTAAGTTTGGTTTTTATAACTTTTATTGAATTTGATTTTGGGTTTTATATTTATATCTTTCTGTTTTGTTTGTGACACACTGAGTTTAACCAGGGCTGTCTGTGTATCTATAGATTTGGAGGTGTCCAATTTAGCCTGGTGGGCTCAGCAGTGGGCACATGAATCAAAAGAATGTGTGTTCCTCCTCTGGTATCCATCAGTAATTTTCTTTTAGTTTAGTAAATTTTTTTGTTTGTTTAAGCTGTTAGGATTTCCTTTTTTCTTGTCTTTCTTTTCTTCTCGTTTCCTCCTTCCCTTCCTCTTTCACTCCTCCCTCTCTTTCTTTCTTTGTTTCTTTCTTGTTTTTTCAAGACAGGGTTTCTCTGTGTAGCCCTGGCTGTCCTGGAACTCACTCTGTAGACCAGGCTGGCCTCAACCTCAGAGCGATCCACCTGCCTCTGCCTCCCAAACATTGGGGTTAAAGGACTATGCCATCACTGCCTGGCTCTTTTTTTTTTTTTTTTTTCCTCTCAGTATTTGCAGTGTTATATTTCTTTCTTTCTGTACTCATCTTAAGTAGCTACTATATATTTAGCATTTCTGCCTCGTTTGCTTCGTTACTGAACTCAAGGAGATGGTGTTAGTTGTAAGAGGAGTAGCCTCCTCTTCCACGTCCTCTTTTAAAGACAGGGACTTGTAGTATCTATCCATCTGGTCTCAGACTCTCTGGGTAGCTTAAACTGCCTTCATATTTGTGATTCTCCTGCCCCACCCCCAAGCTGAGGCTACAGATATGTGCCACCATGGCCAGCCTAAGGTCTTGTTTTCTAAGAGTAGCTAAACAATTAGTGTTTACTGCCTGCTTGATGTGCCTTTGGCCCATATCGTGTGGTAGGTTTTCAAATTATTGTTCTCTTGTGTATTGTTTTCAAAGTGGTTCTTATTTTCTTTATTTATGGTTTTTTGTTTTTGTTTTTGTTTTTTTTAGAGAGAAGAAAAATGTTCTTTATGAATTAGGAGGGAGTTTTAGTTTTTAATCTTAGTGTAAGTACATTTAAAAATTGAACTTATTATTTTAACAGGGTCTATGGGTTTCCCTAAGCCATCTGAGCACTTCAGGGTGTTATTTTCTTCTTCCCTTTCCCTCATCTTCTGAGTTTTGTTGAATTAATAAACATTTTGTCATGATTTTTAACAGTGTGCTCCCTTTATGAACATTGGCATTGTGACTTTAAGCCATGAGCACCCACTGTGTGTACAATGCCACTGTTAAGTGTTATAGCTCACTGTTATTTCTTTTGTTTCTGTTTATTGTCTAATTTCTCAGGCTCTACATTCAGTTTGATTTTCACTTGATTATGTTATCCTCCATTAAGAATATTTTTTTCCAGAGAGGATATACAGAAAGCGTGTTTTGGGGTCTTTTACACTGTTATTATAATTCTTCCTTATAGCAATGATAATTACAGAACTAGTGATAGATATGCATAAATGAGAAACCCCCGTACAGGAGAGATGGCTTAGTGGTTAAGAGCACAAACCATACTTCCAAGCAGCCATGTCAGGTGGCTCACAAGGCCATAACTTCAGTTTCAGATGATCAGATTCCCTCCTTTTGGCTGTACATTTCCCCTTCCCTCACATACATATGATTAAGACAAATCTTAGAACAAAAGCCCTTCCCGACTGTAGGTAATAAACTTGAGATATAAAAGAGGATATAGTGAGATTATCAGCTGATATTTGTTCTTATTCTTGAAAGCCTTTCCCAACAGGACACTTCTCAGCCTGAGACCGCTCTCTCTATGGGGGAACTCAGGCTGGTTGCCCTAGGGAGGCTTCCACAGTGGACCTCTGCTGGATATTTTGATGATTGTTTCCCTCAGCTCTTGCTATTTATTCTTTTGCTTTGGCTTGCTGTATACTTAATGTTCTAGTTTGGTAGCTATTGCACTGATAAAACAATTGACCAAAAGCAACTGAAGAAGGAAAGAGATCTATTCCACCTTACCAGTTAGTCTATCGTCAAGGGAAGCCAAGGCAGTAACGTAGGACTGAAGCAGAAACCAAGGAAGAACACTGTTTGCCCCTAGGCTCACATTCTGCTGCCCTTTCTTATACTGTGGAGGCTCATTTTGCCTAGGGATGGCACCACCCATGGTCGACTGGGGCTGCCTACATCAATTAGCTATCAACAGTGTCCCAAGACACTCCCACAGCCAGTTTAATGCAGGCAGTTTTTCAGTTGAGGCCTTTTCCTAGGTGTGTCAAGTTGACAATGAAGATTAGCATCTTGAGTCATAAACTCACTCATTCAAAACTGAAGGTATAGCTACCACAGATTATTATCTTGATCAAACAGAACGGTGTGGAGTATGAAGTGTGTGGGTGTGTGTGCAAGTGTGCTCGACTCTTCAGGTATGTCTGGAAGCTAGACATCAGAATGTCCTCAGTTGTTTATTTTGAGACAGGATCTCTGAGCCTCGCTATAAGTGCTGATCCATCTCTCTGTTCACAGTCTTCAGGATTTTCTTTTCAGATTTCAGTGTAAGTCCAGGTGTTTATTCTTTTCTTTCTCTTTACTTTAGAATTTATCTCAGCATACGCAGACCATTATGTTGACCTTTGCTAACTCTGGAGTAAAGTGAAGAATTCAATCTGATAAGCTCAAGTTTAAGTTCTGCTTTTTTTTTCTCCACTACTTACAGTTATTCCATTTGTAATTTTTTGTTGTATTTGTAATTTGTTAATTCACTCCCTGTCTGTTTTTTCTGAAATCTTGGTCCCAAAATGCTGTGTCTCTTTAAAGCTATTGTTGATTAAAAGTCTCAGACAGCTGAGCACGGGGGTGCCTAACTCTTATTCCTTATCCTGAAGCAAAACAATTTTCAGTTTGAACCTTGTTTCAAAAAACCCAGAAAATTGGAGAGGCTGAGAGTTCCAGTCCTTTTTCTTCTTTCTTTCCATTGTGGAATGACCTGGAAGGCTAGAGGAGGCCACTTGACCTTGACCCTGGACTTCCTGTACTCTAGAGATGTGAGCCAGTGTATTTCCGTTCACGATAGCACCCTGTCTGTGGTCCTCTGGTAGCAGCAGCAGGAGGCTCTCAGAGACCCCCATGTGTTTGAGCAGCTGCTTCTACCAGTCCGGTCTTCTCATTGTGTAATTTCTTGTTTTCTGCTGGTTTCCTGTGCACTCAAGATTGGGTCTCCAACGGTAGCAGGTCAGGGTTTCTGCACTAGCAAGCCTGCAGCTTATTGCCACTGTTCTTTGGGGCAATAGTTCTGCATTTACCTTCAAACATTATATTCTGTTGCTGGTTTTCAACTTTTCTCCAAGTAACTTTTATGTCAGTGATTGCTTTATCTTTTTGGATCACTGAAAGTGTTCACAGAGAATTTATATTTTAAAAATGTTTCATATAGTTACCCTAATTATTCAGATTTTTTCCACTCTTCTTAAAATAGTCTTTTTTTCTGTGTGGTGTGCTAGAACCTCTGTTGACTCTTCTGCCCACTGAGCGGTAGTTGGTTCATTTTAGTTGATTGCATTGACAAAGATTGTGTAGGTCATTGTTCTCTTCCAGGCCAAACAGTGAAAACAGTTACAATTTACTTTTTTTTTTTCCTAGCGGAGTTGGGCGTTGGGTGTTGGGTAGGGGGGTGTGGGGTGGCAGTTTAGAATTCTAATAATTTGTATGGGATAGGGTTGGGGCTGCAAGGAGTGGGAGACAGCTGCAGGGTAGAGTGGACCTTTGTTTGGAAACAGTGTTCTTTTGTGTCCCTTTGGCCCCTTGAGGCATGCTGGGGTCTGGCCTTGGCGGAAGTGCCTACTCAGCTGGCTTCTTCAGCCTTCTCTTACAGGAAGACAGTGCAAGGCGGACTGTGGTGGAGTTGGGTCTTCTGTGGGTAGTGGAGTGGTGGCGAGTTTAAGTTTGATTTCAATGGGCATTGTGTTCCTATCCTAGTTTTGCTTATAACTGTGTGATATAGACCTTCTGTTGACTCTGTCAGCAATGTTTCCCCACATGTATGATAATTTGAAATTTGCAATGGCTTCGGGCACTTAGAAGAATGTCTGGCTCTCATAATTGATGAATGGGAGAAATTTTGCTGCCAGTTCTGACTGCTCAGTGAACCCTGTCCTTTCTTAATCTTTTTTTTTTCTTTTAAAAAAAATTCTATTTTCTGTGTGTGTTTACATATGTTTTAATGAATAAGTAAAAGATCTATAATTATATAACTGATTAAATTCACATTCCTCCCATTATTTTTAGTATGTTTTCAGTATGCTTGCTAGTTGGATCTATGTCTGGGCTTCTAAAAAGATCAGTTTATTGTGGCAGGAGAGAACATGCGTTAACACCATGGGGGTGGAGGTGGGCCCCTTGAGTATAGATCCTTCAGGCTAACTTTTAATTCCTAAGAGGTGAAATAGATTAGTTATGTCCCTGTGCCATTTATCAGCTCTAAAAGGGATATAGTGATAATACCAGTTTATAGGGCTCTAATAAAGATTAAAACAGGGAATTCTTTTAAAGTAATTAAAACTATGCTTGGCTCAGTATAAGGGCTTAATAAAGTTTCCTATTATATTTTGGCACACACCTTTAATCTCAGAGGCAGGTGAATCTCTGTGAGTTTGAAGCTAACCTGGTCTACAAATTGAATTTCAGGATATCAAGGGCTACCCAGAGAAACACTGTCTTGAAAAACAAAATAAAACAAAAGAAAACAAACAGAAAATGTACTAACCTATTCGGTGGTGCAGACGTTCTGTTTTAGATACAGCTCTCAGAACTGAAGGGCAGAAGGATGTAGATTCTTGTGTTTCGTGATTGTTTTTTCCATTCATTTCTAAGTGACGACCGCTAAGGCTTTGCTAACGCCACTTGCTAGTTTTCTGTGTAGGTCACTTTACTCCTTCTGCAACAACACCTGACCAAAGCAGCTTGGAGAAGAAAGGGTTATTTTGCCTCATGCTTGGAGAGGAAGTTCAGTAGGTGGGAAGGATGGGAGCTGGGTTTCTAGAATTACAGGCTCAAGCTTCAATATGACCCACTTTAATATGTGCTTTTGAAAATGAGGAAACCGTCCTATAGTCATATTATTCTCAAATGTGTCTGATCTTTCTTGATTTCAGAAGCTAAACAGGTCCGGCCTGGTTAATACTTGGTTGGTATACTGCCTGGAGACTCTGGGTTCTGTAGGCTGAGAAAGAGGAAGGAAGGAGGGAAGGAAGGAAGGAAAAATGAAGGAAAAAAGCAACCTTCTAGCCTTTTTATACTCAGGGTTTTAAAATATCAGGAATCCAGGCGAGAGTTAATTGAGCTAGTGTAAATATACAATACCTATCATACAGTGAGACTTCAAAAGACTTTTTTCCCTTTTCATATTTACTATGAAGAAACAAATCCTAGAGCAAGGAAGATTTCTTTGCTGAAACATTTACTTGCTGACCAACCAGGGACGTTATTTGGCTGGAATGAATCTCCTCCATAGTGAATAAAAGCCAGAAGGACAGTGTGGTTCATAGAGGTCTGACCCCAGAGAGATGTTCGGAAGGTTTAGAATGACAAGAGTTGACAGCCAGTGACTTATGAAATGAGCATTGTTTTCTCTGTAACCTGTGAAGAGCAACAACTCTGGGTAGCAGCCACATGACTGCCTGGGCTTTACCTGTTCTGCTGTGCCTACAGGCATAGGTTAGGATGTGGGGTTCTGGATGCCAGGAAGCCCAGGAGCTTTCCCACCATGGCTTCTCAGTACTAAACATGTTGCATGCCTCTGTTTTTACTATTTGTCCTACTGGTCTGATTTTCTCTTCTCAGTATTAAACAACTTCAGAAACAATTGTGGCACAGGTGGAGACTCTCCAAAATCTGAAATTGGCAAAGCTTGAGGTTAGGACATTTGAGGACCAATGTAAAGTCTACAAGTGGAGTCTACAAGTGGAATTCCATCGCTGACCTCATGTGCTGAGTCACAGCCAAAATGCAGGTACACTAAGGTTGGGGAGAACATAGTGAGGCTTGTCTGTAGACTTGAGTCATGGTCCTGAGCTGTTTGTTTATATATACACAGGCATTCTAAAACACGAACCATTTCTGGTCCTAAGCATTTCTTTCTTTTCTTTTAAAACAGATTTTTATGTAGCCCAGGCTAACCTCAAATTCACTATTAAGCTAGAGGAGGCTCTGAATTTTCTGATTTCTTGCCTCTATCTCCCAAGTGTTGGCATGTTGGTAAAGTGTGGCAAGCCACACCTTACACCTTGTTTTCTGTGGTGCTCAGAATTAAACCCTAGGGCTTAATTTGTGCAAGCAAATCTGGCAACTGGGTTTCATTCCCAGTATTAACCTTTCTGGTAAGAGACTCTCAGTCTGCAGGAGTTTGCCTTTACTGTTTCCACATCGTTTCTGAATGAGAATGTAAACAGGATCTCCATCCTAGAATCCTGTGAGGATTAAGTGCTGTAAAGAAGGAGAGCACCCCATGTCCTGACTGACAGCTGCGTAGCACACTGTCACCCTCTTGTTTTGTTTTTGTTCTGTTTCTGTTATTTAACTGTCTTCACTGGTGCCATACTATGGTTTGGAATGTTAGACAAGGACAGTGTGTTGTCTGTGGTGCCAGTCTGTGGTGCTATTAGGAGGTAGTTTTTAAGAGGTGGAGTCTAGGAGGAACACTAATTAGTGAAGAGTTCCCTGGTGTTTAGCCTTTTTGTTCTGTCTTTTTGCTTCTTGTCTCTGCCACAGACTTCCACTTACTGTGCATGGTGCCTCGAGTGGCCAACAGCCTTAGGACCCAGCAACCATGGATAGAAACTGTACTCAGGTCAGCCTTTCCTCCTTTAAGCAGATTATCTCAAATATTTAATCTCAGACAGAGAAGTGGTGGCAGCTTTGATCACATCTCCACTCTCCATTCTCTTCCTATATCTGGGCGGGATGGACTAACTTCCTCTTTAAACTTCCTCTTTAAAAGTGCCTTGCATACTCTCATCAGAGAGATACAGTTTTGTCCTTTGCTGGGTCACATCCATACGTGGATGTTTACATGCTCTGACTTATAAACATGTTTTACCCTAAAAGGCCCCATCCTTTAAACTTATCAAGTTATTTTGTCCGATGTTAACAGGCTTATTTCTACCAGAGGCGACTGAGAGGGAACTGGCCTTGACCTATTTTGGTAGGCTAGAAACCAGCTAGTACTTGTGCCTTGTGCTAAGGAAGGTCTTTTTAAACATAGAAAGCAAAATCTGAAAGGATTCAGAAGACTTTGTGAAGTGTATTTGTGTCGTGTAGAGAGGCAGAGGAGAAAGATAGGGAGGTAGGCCCTGTTCCAGGTCTTCTTTTCATTTGCAGAGTGTATTTGTCCTTGGATCTGGAACCATGAAAGACAGTTGTGAGCTCGGCCTAGAGCATTGGTTCTCAGCCTGTTGACTGAGACTCCTTTGTGTTCACATGACCCTTTCCCAGGGGTCACCTAAGATGGTTGGGAACTACAGATACTTACATTACGATCCATAACAGCAAAGTTACAATTATAAAGTAGCAATGAAAATAATTTTATGGTTGGGAGTCACCACAACATGAGGAAGTGTGTTAAAGGGTCACAATATGAGGAAGGTTGAAAACCACTAGCCTAGATGGACAGATGCAGGACAGACTACAGCTCACAAAGAGACCTACATAAACATGATCAATTTGATTTTTGGAAAAAGAGCAAGAGCAGCTCAGTGGAGAAAGTAGATTCTTTAAAATAGTAGGAATGGTTGGATATCCACCTGTGAGAAGAAGGTGACTTCAAGCCATTATAGACCTCTCCCCACATACAGAAAGGAACACAAAGCAAGTTATAGATTCAAATGTGAAACTTCTAGAGGAAACACAGGCTAAAATATTTGCGATTGGAACTCAATGTGATGATCCCAGCCCTCCAGGAGGCTGAGTTTGCAAAAGACCATGTGTTTCAGCTTGTCTGGACTATGTGAAGAATTCAAGGCTAACCAAGTCTGCCTCAAGAGAACAAGGGCTAGAGTTTCGGTTAGGTGGGGAAATACTTACCTAGCTTATGCATAGCTCTGATCTGTTGATTACTTACAAAATACCCGATCAAAGGAATGGAAGGGAGAGAGGGAGAGAGGAAGGAAGGAAAAAGGGAGGGAGGGAGGACAGGAAGGGCAGGTGGGTTTATTTTGGCCCAGTTTGAAGGTATAGCCTTTTATGATGGTGAAGGAATGTCCACAGAAATGTGCAGCAGCTTGATCGTACTGTGTCCATACATAGTCAGGAAGCCCAGAGGAATGCTGGAACTCCACTCACTCTTCTTTTTATTCAATCCAGGACCCTCATCCCTGGGGTGATGCTGCCCACAGTCACTGTGCATCTTTCCTCCTAAGTTAAATCTTTCTTGAATCCCGCCCCCCGCCCCCAGACACACCTAGAGACGTGTTTCCACAACATTTCTAAATCCTGTCAAATACGTACTCAGTACCAACATCACACTTTGGTTGGATTGCTAGCTCTGCTCACAAGGGTGCAGACATGCACACACATTCACACATTGCCAGAATTCCCATCTTACTATGATGCTCAGGTTATCTTTCTATGTGTTAAAGTTGGAAAAGTCCCCACGGTAGGGTGAGTATTAATTCACTAGCTGAGTGGATGGAGGAGCTTGGGGAGGACAGGATGCTTCAGCAGAAGGCCAGTGTGCACATTCTCAAAGGAATGATGAATTAAGGCAGCAAACTAGCCAAACTAGTTTATGCACGTTTTCAAGTGTGCAGGGACACACACACAGAGAACAATGCAATCAAGATTTTCATTTTAAAATTTTAATTTGTAAGTTTTAAAATTGTAAGGTCATATTTCATAGCTGTTTAAAACAATAAAATGAAAGTACTAACAAATTATAAATTCTTATTTGAAATATTTTTTATTTGGCAAATAAAATGGTAGTGGCATTCTGTGTAACTTACTCTATTGACTGTTTTTGTTATTGTTCTTCCTGATGTGTGAAACTAAACACTGACACCTGCTGAGTAAGAGAACTAAGAGCAGTTTAGCAGAGTACAGGGTTGGTGGGAGCTGATGTTGGGAGCAGGAGCAGCCGACAGAGGTGAGATGCGAGGACTGTACTTGATCCTGTGAATAGTGAATGACTATTATAGTTAGGTTATTTTGATAGCTTTGCTGAAGAGGATCGGAGAAGTTAGAAACAGGAGCTAGGAGTCTAGCTAGGAGAAGCCCACAGATAACAATGAGTGAAAAATAAGGCAGTGAAGATAGCAGACAGGGCTGATCTCAGATTAAGGGTGGAGGCAGAATTAACGGGTTAGTAATTTATTGGATGGTAGAGACAGTGTTATTATTTAAATTATTCTCTGACTTTAATTTTTGGTTAATTTAATATGCTTGGGTAAATGCAAGTCAGAATTTAGCAATGGATTGAAATAACTAGAGTGATTGAGCTTCTGCATAGTCTTTCAAGACAATGAAACTCATTAAAGTGTTATCAGAGAGCTAATCCATCTTCACACCCTAAGTACCCATTCATGAAAGCTATGCTGTGTAACTCAAAAGATGCAGATTCCATTCATTGTTTTACATACTTCACCCCTTGGGACAGTGCTGGCTAGCAATAATGCTAAGCTGCTCACACTTTCATCTCCACAGGCCTTCTTTCCATACTGGTACATATTACACGGAGCAGGGATTTCCCCAGCAAGCTTGTATTATACAATGGCCTGAGTGCCTCCAGGTTGTGTGACTTCTCAACTTTCACTCAGAGTCTCAGGCATTCAAACCTTTTTGCACTTTAGTGAATTCTTGAGAGTTTTAGGAAATTAAATTGTAGCTGTTCCTTTGCTCTAGTAAAAGCATAGATTCACTAATAAATGAAGGCTCTGATTCTCCAACTTCTTGGTACATTTAGTCAGTTTACTTTTATGCTTTTCAGTAAGTAAAACTTGAAACCAAGGAGATCAAGAAGTAATCAACTCTTTCTACTGATAGTTATTTCTCTAGCCGACATACAGAGGCATTTTACTGTTGTAGGTCCATCTCCTTTTCTTTGTTTTTTGTTTTTGTTTTTGTTTTTTTTT
>JADRCD010228959.1:0-17336 GCA_019843815.1 Montemys delectorum
CTCCTCACAAAGACCTAGGGCATCTACTTAGTGGTAAAATTCCACACTTCCCCCTTGCAAGCTGGAACAATGTTAGGTGGCTCAGGGTTCTCTAAGAGCAAGAATTACAGTGTCATCCTGGAAAGTGTGAAAGTATGGAAAACGTGCTCTTCTAACTGTCTCGTGCTTTTGTGTGGTATTGAATCAGCTCGTTAGAGGTTTCCTCCTGGGTTTGGTTCAATGTGCTCTAAGCAAGCACTGTTCAGGCTCATCACTCTACTGAGCAAATGTTCAATGCATAGAAGAAAGTGTCATCCATTTTCTCTGATTACAAACAACCTTGCCCTATAACCTTCTCCACCATAACAGGGAAATTCAGTGTCACAGACAGGCCAGGACAACTACATATTCTACCTGTTCTAGGATCTCAAAGAACTTATGAGTGGAATTATTTTACAAATACACGGAGTTAAATTTCATTCCAGTTTTATAATTCTGTTAAGGCTTCTCATGTAAATAAATTTGCAAACTGAGATAAAAGAGAGATGACTTAGTGGGAACTAGCATCTTCTTCTAGCCTCCATGAGCACTACATGTGCATGGTAAACAGACATACATGCAGGCAAAACACTCATACATATAACATTTATAATAATAATGATAATAATAATAGTAGTAGTAGTAGTAGTAGTAGTAGTAAAGTCCTTTACTGGCATAGAGATACTAAATTTTGATTTTGAAATTGTAGCCATTTTTCTTTAATGACAACCATGTCACCAGAGAGGACTCCTTTGCCCTACAGCACTAAACACAGACCGCCCATAACTACTAGGTACAAC
The DNA here is from genome assembly GCA_019843815.1 of Montemys delectorum. NCBI lineage: Eukaryota > Metazoa > Chordata > Mammalia > Rodentia > Muridae > Montemys > Montemys delectorum. The sequence continues at coordinate 819 of JADRCD010228959.1, forward strand.
TCTGCAAAGGAACAGATTCACTCACTAGTCTCATTTTCCTCTATTAGCTAAATGGAAACAAGAATCTCTGCATTTGTAATAATGCCCAAAGGAATATTAATATGAAAAATAGCCCCTGGGAAGGAAACACTCTCAATGGACTGCTAACACTTTCTCAAGCACATTCCTTAGCAAACGCTCCTTCCAGACCTCCAGCCTCTTTACAAGTCATGAAAGGGTCCTGTCGTGCCACCACATCCTAAGTGACCTCCAGGCCTTTTTCTGATATGGTCTCCTCTCAGGAATTCCTTTCCATCCCTATTTTGCTTAGATGACTAAGATTCATCTCCCACAGCATTTCCTATGTCAACTGTCCCTGATACTGGAGACTTTTTCTTTCCTCTGGTTGATCACCTGCATCACACTCCATCATAAATGTTTATTATGTGCCCTAAAAGATTTAAAAAACACACTATCCTCTATATATACATATATATATATACACACATCTGTGTATACACATGTATGTAAATTTGCAATGTAGTTCCATATATACACATATGCATGTTAGTATTTAAACTTCTGTGTCATAAGCAGCAGTAGAGATGTACTTTCTGGTATTAGATATATTATAGATGTTAGAATTCTGGCCTGGGGATCTAATTTAGAGTTTGGTGGTAAAGTGGATGCTTAGTACGTGTAAGGCACTGGATTCAATTCCCAGCAACAACAAAAGGAGGAAAAGTAGGATAAGAAGGAGGAAGAAAAAAGAAAGAAAAAAAGTTCTGAGTTCGAGGCCAGCCTGGTCTACAGAATGAGTTTCAGGACAGCCAAGACTACACAGAGAAATCCTGCAAAAAAAAAAAAAAAAAAAAAAAGAGAGGAAGGAAGGAGGGAAGGGAGGGAAGGAAGAAAATAAGAGAGGCAGTGAGATGGCTCAATAGCCAAGAGATTTGTCGTGTAAACCTGGTGACCTGAGTTCAATTCCCAGACCTCATATTCTCAGAATCCATATAAAGGTAGGAGTGAGTCAGCATGAGCTGTAGCACATGTAACCTTCCTCACCCCACTGTACATAATAATACATTAAACATTTTTTAGAATAAAGACTAGGACAGGATATTGCATTTATAAATATTTACCTTTTGAAAGAAACCACAGCATTACTCTTTTAAGTGAATCCAAGTGGTCCAAGAGAATCTGAATACCACACCATCCATCTAAAAACAACACATGTGGGGGCTGGAAAGAAGGCTCCGCACTTCAGAGAACTAGGATTCAGCACTTACATGGTGGCTCACAGCCATCTGGAACTCCAGTTCCAGTTTGACCTCTGTGGCTCAAGACATACAAATGGTGCACAAACATACATGAGGACAAACACTCAAAAACTAAATAAGTAAAAACATATATATGTTATTATTCCCTTCTTTCTTTAAGTTTTTATTTTTTGTTACTTCTTCAGAATTATATCCTAATCCTTATGTTTCAAACTCTTTTATTGTTCAACCAATAAAACTACAATGCATAATTTATAAATATATAATCACTAAATATTATATGTTCCTGAAGTTTTAAATTCTCTAGACATAAGCTGTATATGTTAAATATTATTTTATTATTTCTCCTAGATTATATTTTCTTTTCCTTTATTAATATGCAGCTGGTAAAAAAACAAAATTACATTATAAATTGATACTACTAAGCAAAAAAGGTAAATTTTTATTTAAAGTCCATATCTTTCTTTCTTTCTTTACTTTTTTTTTTGGTTTTTTAAGACAGGCTTTCTCTGTGTAGCCAGGGCTGTCCTGGAACTCACTCTGTAGACCAGGCTGGCCTTAAACTCAGAAATCCGCTTGCTGGGATTTCAGGTGTGTGCCACCACCGCCCGGTGAAGTCCATATCTTTCATAGTTAGGTACAAGTGCTAAGAAATCCTGTTTACTTAGGTAATTAGATAGTAATAATAGAAAATTTGTTATATCAATATCTGTCATTGTACTCAAAGTTATACCAAAACCACACATGGTTGAACACCACAGACTATTTTTTATTATCTACAACCTGACAACTGAAATTTTTGTTGAAAGCATGAATTATAAACCATTTCTAATGGTATACACTTTTAATTTTAGGACTTGAAAGGCAGAAGCAGAGGCACAGGCAGGTAGATCTCTGAGTTTCAGGCCAGCCAGCCATATTTGTTCCTATATCACAAAAAGGAAGGAAGGAAGTTAGGAAAAAAAGAGAGGGAAGAGAAGAGAGAAGGGGGATTTTACCCAGCCACTGTTTCTGACTGCGCCTTTGCTTATTAACCCAAAGGCCTTCTACACTAGACAAACAGTGACAAGAGACAAGAAACAGCTATGGCTTCTTCTCATAAAGCAGGAGGAGAGTGACTGGGGGAAGGAACACTGTGGGTCCAGCTGCATTCTCAGGCAGACTGACTTTTGGAAAGAAGACACAGGAAATCAAGGATCTCAGAAAATGTCTCCAGTTTGAAGACCAGTCTTCAATTTTGGACAAGTTTCCTAATCTCTCTTCTTTTAAAGATTTGTTATTATGTAGTGTGTGTGTGTGTGTGTGTGTGTGTGTGTGTGTGTGTGTATACACTTGTCGCATGGGGGTAGAGGGATGGCGGCATCCAGTTCCCTGGAGCTGGTTGTAAACTGTCTAACGTGGGTGCTAAGAACAAAAGTTGAGTCCCCTGGAAGAACATCAAGTGCTCTTAACTGCCTAGCTAGCTCTCTAGTGGTTCCATCTCTCTGAGGCATGATTTTTTTTTTCCCTCCCTCTTAGGACCAAATACCTTCTCCCACCAAAATAGCAGCATTAAAAAAGCTAAAAATACCGACTTGTTTAAACATGGTTAATTAATATCTTAGCGGAAAGAATGAAAACAACTTAAATGTATCAACAAAAATCACATTAAATATTAAAAATATATCTTAACTGTAGGCTCTGAAGCAGGGTCTATGTCCTCCATGTCTCTCTGTCACACAGAGTTGGCCTTAATACGCTTACTGTGCAGGACGCCCAAGAGCTTACCGTTCTAGTGGACTATTACCTCCTCCTAAATGTCCACCTCTTTTTACATACTTTAGGGCTCACATCCAAGTCTCTGTAGGCCCTTCATAGTTCTTCAAGTTTCACTTTTGTTAAGCACTCTTTAGATTGCCAAAACAATTTCCTAAATGTTGTTCTACATGAAGGTTGTATGCAGCCTGCAGAGACAAAGCCAAATACTGTGGCCCTTAGAAGCAAGCAGCAACCTAGGAGAAATCATTGTGGGAGGGCTTTTCTTTCATGCTAATTGAGTGTGGGTGGGTGTGTGCAGGTATGTATGTATTTGTTTGGGTATGTATGAGAGCGTGTGTGAGTGTATGTGTATATGTACATGTTTATATGTGCATTATGCAAGTGGGGGATGTGAAGGTATGTTTTATGTGTACATGGGGTGTGGCACCCTTGTTTACATGTGGAAGCCAGAGGAGGATGCTAGGCATTCTGCTCTATCATCCTCCCCCTTATTCCTTTGAAACATGGTCTTTCACTTGGGGCAAGTGGAACCATGTCACAAAAACTGGGAAGGTTGAGTGGATTCTGAAATCCCCGTAAATTCTCACATCTGAGAATGCTAAGTGTTTCATCTACTCCTGGCAGCAGTTCCTGTCCTGAAGCACATGACCACAACACGTAAGGATCCTGACCACTAGTCACGTAGCTCTCAGCACAGAGTTCTCTGTGATAATAAGGTATCTAGATGGGCCCGCCCGAGGGTTTAGACAATAAGCTTCCCCCTTCCTGGACATTCCTTCCTGAAAAAGTTATTTAACCTCGGGTCCACCCTGAGTAAGTTGTATGCATCCATTTTCACTACCAATAAACAGTTTGTTCAAATAAGGGCTATCTCATCAAGAAATCTTCATCACACAGAGCCGCACTGCCTAAGCTTCCCTCAGAAGGCCCTCTGCCCTCTGCACACAGACACTCACCCTTGAGCTAAGCCAGAGTTAGCCCTCCCCCTGGCTCACCACTGGCCCACAGGCCCCCTCCTCCATTCTGACTCCTTGAGCTTCCCAGCAGTGGTACATTTATAGCCTTGTGACTCCTGTTTCATCTGCCTGAGCAGCGTTCACACACCCCAGCAACACGGCAGAATGTGAACCCACATTCACTGAACCCAGAGCTAAGCTGGCAGACAGTAAACCCCAGAAATTGTTCTTTTTCTGCCACCCACAATGCTAAGGTAATAAATAGGTTAGCATAGTCACACTTGGCTTTTTACATAGGTGTCAACCAAATATTTGAACTCAGTTCCTCATGATTATATAGCAAGCATTCTTACTTGTTGAGTCACCTCGACAGTCCCAGCCCCCTTGCTAAACTTAGCAAAACAAAAATATGATTCAGGATTTTATTTCCCTTACACAGTTATTTCCCCAAATAGGGAGACTATTTATTGCAATCAGAAGTCCATTAATTAAATTCACCATCACAACGAGGCAATGGTGGCTCCTGCCTGTAATACCAGCAGGAATATTAGGAGTTCAAGGCCAGCCTAAACTATATACCAAGTTTGAGGACAACCCTGGGCAACACAAGACCCTGTCTTTCCAGGGGTAGGGGAAGAGCCCTACCATCGAAAATCAGAGCACCATAACTCCTGAACCCTTTATACTGAGCCTAGGTAACTGGAGAGCATTTGCTCTGCCAGAGGACATGCATTATGTTCCCCGTACCTACATGGTGGCAGCTTACAACTATCCACAACTTCAGTTCCAAGAAATCTAGTACTTTCTTATGGCCTCCAAGGGCATTGGGCATTGACTCTGCTTACACACATGAAAGCAAAACACTCACACATCTAAAATAAAAATAAGTATGTGTTTAAATATACTGAGCCTGATAAAGTATCTCAATATAGTACAAATAAAAGTCTTCAACTATGAAAGGAGGATCAGATGGTAAAATCAGAAGTATGAATAAATGCCAAAAAGATATATGCAGTTAGAGGAAAACAAGACATGTTTATTGTACAAGTGAAATGTCAAGTTAACCTCTAAAACAGGGTGCCTTCTTCATCCCCCAAAAGTGATAAATACAATCAATTCACAGATAGGCTGATTACAAACTACAGAAGGAGATGAAACAGACTACGGAAATGGTAGACACATTAAATCCATAGACAATCAATCACAATCAATAAGCAGATGCTACAAATGCGGTAGTGGGGAACATTATGGCTACAGAGATTAATTTTCAATGGAAAAAAATAGATTAAAGGAATAATGCAGAGGATGACAAACAAGAAAAAGAATGAGGTTCTGTGAACTGCCCTGCAGACAAAAGATGTCTCAGACAAGCGGCCTCAAATCTATAATTAAAAGTTTAATAGATGAAAACTGTCTAGAAATGAATGATAAAAGGGTTTGGTCTAGCCGGGCAGTGGCAGAGCACGCCTTTAATCTCAGCACTTGGGAGGCAGAGGTGGTCGGGCTACACAGAGAAACCCTGTCTCGAAAAACCAAAAAAAAAAAAAAAAGGGTTTGGTCTGACTATTGTGGATGTCAGCAAGTGCTGGCTGACAGGAACCTGATATAGTTGTCTCCTGAGAAGTTCTGACAGTGCCCAACTTATATAGAAGTAGAGGCTCACAACCATCCATTGGACTCAGTACAGGGTCCCCAATGAAGGAGTTAGAGAAAGGACCCAAGGAGCTGAAGGGTCTACAGCCCCATAAGAAGAACAATATGAACTAACTAGTACCCTCAGAGCTCCCAGGGACTAAACCACCAACCAAAGAGTACACATGGTGGGACTCATGGCTCCAGCTGCATATGTAGCAGAGGCTGGCCTAGTCAGTTATCAATGGGAGGAGAGGCCCTTTGGTCCTGTGAAGGTTCTAAGCTCCAGTATAGGACAATGCCAGGGCCAGGAATCAAGAGAGGGTGGGTTGGTGAGTGGGGGAGTAGAGGGGTTGTTTTGTTTTGTTTTGTTTTTTTCCGCAGGGGAAACCGGAAAAGGAGATATCATTTGAAGTGTAAATAAAGAAAATATCTAATTAAAAAAAAAGAAATGCACATATACAATTAAAAACTTTTAAAGATTTAAAAAAAAAAGGTTTGGTCTGAATACAAAAGACTTTTAAGAGATGCCTGAAAAAATGACAACCATGAACCACTATATGACATTATTATGATTATATATGCATGTTCCAATATTCCCAATCCAAATTTATTCAAGCTCTGAAGGTGTATGTATAGGCTACATTTGTATATAAAACTCAAGAGGAACTATTTTTACTATAAATTGTTTAACAAGGGATACATACTTCTAGAGCAAATGAAAAGAACCATCTTTGCAGATCATTAAGATGCTGATGAAGATGCCTGTCAACAAGCCCAACCACCTCAGAACCACAGGGTAGAAGGAAAGAACTGCTCTCCCTCAAGTTGTCCTCTGAGGGAGCAGAGGAACTTGTTTTCACCAAGTACACCCCTGTACCACACTCCCTGCACTAATAAATTAAAATATAATGAAAAATTATATAAAAGGAATTTTGATTTTAGTTGGACACGGAGTCTCACACCTATAATTACAGTGTGCAGGAAGACAGCTGCAGATTTGAGTTTGGCTTGGTGTATGTAGTGAGTTCCAGGACAGGTACATAGGAGACCTTGTATCAAAAGAGTAGGGAGTAGAAAAGAGACAGAAAGACAGAGATAGAGGTAGAGGATCTTTGATGTTAAGAAATATGATTTTCCACTCTTATTCTTGGTCAAACTGAACTGCAGTTAGGAGAAGAAGGCCTAGTGTCTAAATGAAGGTAAACTTGTGACCAGCAGCTCCCAGCCTGACTCCTGCCAAAGTCATCACAGCTGGGGGAGGAGGGCATGATTCCAAGAAACTACACAGGTGAGAAAGCTGTTTGTTGGTGGTCGGAGCTTTGAAACTTTGAAACTTTGATAATTTAAAGAACATTTTAAGAAATGAGCATATTTATAGATTGTGTGGCAATGAGAGACCCCAAAATAAAACACTCCAAGGTTTTGTGCTTTACTTTTTTTTCTGCCTTTGAGACAGATCTCTCAGAGATCTGCCTGCCTCTGCCTCCCAAGTGCTAGAATTAAAGGCATGGACCTGGCCTTTTGTGACTTATTACACTGATGAGGTACATGCAGCAACGTGTGCCTGACCTTAGGAAATTGATGGGCATGTGGTGGAACCAAAGAGAGCAATTACTAGAGAGGATTCTGTAAAGCCCATCATTGAAGAAAATGTTGGTTGGTGGTATTAAGGCAGATACAGACAGAGATTAAGGCAGAAAGACTACTTTAAAAGTATGGCAAGACTGGAACAACTTAAGTTACAGATTGGGGCGGTGGCGGGGGGGGGTGGCTTTTGCTTTTATAACTTGTTTTGTTTTGTTTTGTTTTGTTTTGTTTTTCAAGACAAGGTTTCTCTGTATAGCTCCAGCTGTCCTGGAACTTGCTCTGTAGACCAGATTAGCCTCAAACTTAGAGATCCGCCTACATCTGCCTCCCTAGCACTAGGATTAAGGTATGTGCCACCACAGTCAGATCTCTTTTGTAACTTTTGATGATCATGAATCAGCTGATAAAATTGTTGTTCATAAATGCCACACTACTAAGATCTATAAATTACTGGACAAAGTACATATGAGTTAAGTAATTTGGTTCAAACATTACAAGGAGATTCATTTAAACAGTCCAAGACATCTAACAGCTGAAGCAGAAAATGAGTTAACTCTTGTAGAAAAAAACTTGATTGTATTTTGGTCATTTTATCTTCAACTCATTCTCCTACTCATTATGCAAAGGGAAGATAGTATTATGGAATGGATTTCCTTAACTCATAAACAAAGTAAAAAAATTGAAGACATAATATAGGAAAGATTTCTGAATTAACTATCAAACGTAGACTAAGACTGTCAATTGTCAGAAACAGATCCAGCTGAAATTGTAGTACCTCTTACAAATGCTGAGATTATGTCATTATGGATGATTGATGAGGACTAGTAAAAAGACTGTAATTTCTTGGGCAAAATTAATAATATCCAAAATACAAACATATACAATTTATAAAAGAATTAATTATATTCTTGCATGTACAGTAAAGAAAACACCAATTCTAGAGGTAACAACTTTTTATATTGATGCAAACAAGATGGGGATGGCAGGTTATAAGTCAGATAAAATAAGTACGGTGCTCAAAAGTCCATATACATTGGTTCAAAAATCAGGATTGTATGCAATCCTTATGGTATTAGATTATCCTGAATCTTATAACATAAAAACTTCTAGTGAGGTTCCTGAGACTTGTTTCCACAGACTCAGGCCAATTAGCAGAGTGCTGTCAGCTGATACAGGCTCACATGCTAAGGCAAGACCTGTGGGGATGTGTGATGCTGGAGGGAGTATAACTAGGACTCAGCTGTGAGGAGGGCTTGCTTGCATAGCAAGTGTGGCAATGCTTCTCAGTCTCGAATCCTTGCTGGTCTTTGCTGAGAGAGGCACAGCCTAGAACTTCTGGTCTCCCTGCTGGGCCTAATTCTCTCCTTCTGAGTCATGCAGATTAGGCTGAGTCGTGCCACCACTGCAGGTTCAAGTTTGCTATCTGACACTACTGAACTTGATGGCTGGTATATTCACTGAAGTAGCTGTGAGTCAGTCGACTGAGCTGCTGCTGTTGACTACTGTGAACTGAACTACTGATTTCCTGACAACGCAGATGAGAGATTTGCTCAAAAAAAAAAACAAATTTCTAAACAGGTTCACTCCCCCAACCCCATCCTTTCTTTTCCACTACCTCTGGTGGGTGGTGGGCTAGAAAGGAGGTTAAAGCATTTAAGAACAATTATTAAAAGTAAGGTTGAGAAAAATCTAAAACTACACACTATTAATGAGGAGAAATGAGAAATAAAAAAGGCCCTTTCTAAACAAGAGATGCAGTTGGCTATATCACAGAAAGGGATCTGGTTAACTTTAAGGGTTGTGGGAAAAAAATTAGTAAAAGCTGAGGCTATGATAGTGAAGTCAGTGGCAGCATAGGTAGTTATGGAAGCAGTGATAATGGATATAATAAATTTGGAAGTGATGGTGGCAACTATGGTAGCAGTCCTGGTCACAGTAATAGAGAAAGGTATGGTAATGATACTGGTCATAGTAGTAGAAGAGACTATGGTGGTGGTCCTGGTCGTAGTACTAGAGGGGGCTATGGTGGTGGTCCTGGTTGTAGTACTAGAGGGGGCTATGGTGGTGGTCCTGGTCGTAGTACTAGAGAGGGTTATGGTGGTGGTCTTGGTTACAGTAGTAAAGGGGTTATAATAGTGGAAGTGCTATCAATAAAAGTACTTATAAAGGCACTGATGGTGAATAAAAAGGATTTGGAGATGATGTAGCAGCTATGGTGCTGGTCCTGGTTATAGTAGCAGAAGAGGCTAAGGTGCTGTCCTGGTTATAGTCGTAGAGTTTGATGGTGATGACATAGAAACCAAGGATATAGAAACTAAGGTAGTGAACATGGTGGTAGAAAAAATGATGGTTACAATGAAGGGGGGAATTTGTCTGGAGGTAACTATAGAGGACCCATGAAGGAGAGCAGTGCAGGCAGAGGATGCTTAGGTAGTCTCCATCACGGAGCTATCGTCTGGTGAGGAAGTGGTATATACAACAGCAGAAAAGGGCTACAGTTTCTATCAAGAGAGAGGAACTTCTGGGAAAACTGCAGGTTACTTTAAGATGGTTGTTTCAAATGCATTATAAAAATTATAAAAATCTGCCAATGAAGGAATAATAATCCACAGTCAGAAAAGTTACTACAGCTTAAACAGAAAACTCTTCTTAGACACAATTTGCAATATGTGCAGCTATTTATTAATGCAATGTAGTATCAACTGGATGCAAATTCCTTTTCATTACATCAAGTATATTGCCAGCTCCAGGAGATCTGACATCTTCTTGTGGCCTCTGAAGACACCAATACACATGTGGCACATATAATTTGAAGGCACATACACCCACACTCACATACTCATACACACCACAAATAAAAAAAAATGAACACATAAATCACCAAAGAAATACTATAGAAATTAAATGACCATTAATCATGTAAGAGAATATTCTATCACATTAAAAAAATCAAAGAAATTCAAATTAAAACAACAATGTACCACCATTTATATCATCAACAAATATTTCTTATGTGTTATCATTTTTAGTTTGGTAAAGATAGCTGAAAACAAGCAAGCATTCTTACTCTACTGAGCAGAAGGGCACATCAATAGTAAAAGACTTTCTGGAGACCAATATAGCCAAGCACAGGTCACAAAGAACTCTAAAAATATCCATTTTTTTGTCTATTCACTTTCTTCCTAGAAATGTTACCCACTCCCCAAATACATGAGAAACAGCATTAAAATATAAAGGCATGAGGATGTTATTCCAAGTATTTCCAAACAAGTACTCAACCACTGGTCTGTATCTCTAGCCATTACAATATCTCCACGGCAATATGTATGCTGAGGGATAGAGAGAGTTTCTAAAACATAAATAAGGAGATTAAATTAAGTAGGTACACATTTAGCATTTTATGAATGCTTATTTGTTTTGGTAAAGATGCAAGCAATGATTATCTCTGTATATTGATGTTATAAGTGGACTGAATTTTTTGTTTTCAGTCTTAATTTCCTAATTTCTCTAGGAAGAATAAACTACTTGTGTAAAATTCAACCAACTAGAGGCTGAAGAGATCTATCAGAAGTTAAGAGCTCTTAAAAACACCCACTTGACAGCTTACAACCATCTGTAACTCCAACTCCAAGGGGTCCAATACCTCCCTTTGGCCTCCTCCAGCCACCAGACATACACATGGGATGCATACAAACATGCAAATAAAACGTTCACACACATAAAAGAAAAATAAACAAATCTTTTTTGTTTTTAATTCAGCCAACTAGTTATACAGGCTATGTCCCATCTTTGAGGCATAAATTATCCACCATCTAAGAAAGCAATGAATGAAGGAAAAGGATGTGTAACATGTAACTAACTAACCAACTCTGCTTCCAGAGAGCGGAGAAGGGCTCCATTCTGCCTGGAGCAGAAGCATGAACTTAAGAGGTAAGGCAGTCAGCAAACTAATATCAAATGCAAAAGTAACGGGCAGGAAAAGTCAACCATATTGATTCTACACAAGAGCTAGTTCCAGGACAGCCAACGCTACCCAAAGAAACCCTGTCTCGGAAAAAATAAACAAACCAAAAATGGATAGTGACATTGACATTGACCTCTGGCCCTTGCGAGAACAAGCACATGTACACACACTCATCAAAATAAAACAGTAATGTACTCCCACAAAGGCAGATTGTATAGATAAGGGGAAAGAGCATACCTAAGAAGCCAGAAATAAAGTATTAAAACAAACAAACAACAAAACAAAACAAAGCATCAGAGATATAAAGCGTGACTCGAGGCAGTGTTACCAGTCTGACTAGACAAGCCTCCTGAGGTTGTGTAGTCAAGCCCAGTCCTGAATAAACTGAGGGTACAAGCTAACAATATCTGGGAAGAGCATCCCAGGTGATGGGTAAAGGCTCACAGGTGGAAGGAAATAGAAAATAAGGTAGAGGGCAGGGGTCTAGAACACACAAGAACTAATAGTAAATCTTTTTTTTTTTTTTTTTTTGTTTTCCGAGACAGGGTTTCTCTGTGTAGCCCTGGCTGTCCTGGAACTCACTCTGTAGACCAGGCTAGCCTCGAACTCAGAAATCCACCTGCCTCTGCCTCCCAAGTGTCGGGATTAAAGGCATGTGCCACCACTGCCCGGAAGTAAATCTTAACTCTATTCTGTGAAGCTTACATTATAATGTTCTGCTTGCTACTGGGAAAAGAGTTAGTAAAGGGACAGGAAGAATACAGGAGCCAAGCCTAATGAAAGGGCAGCTCCACAGAACCAGTCAGAGTGGAACATTCAGGAAACCTCATGTCATGACTCTACAACTCCAGAGTTGAGTTCATCTCCATGTACCTTTGTTTCTCCACCTTCAAGTGATGGTGCTCACTAGAAGAGATGCTCACGGTACTTATGCTGAAAGGCTATCTGGAAGGTTTGGTTAGTGCACATAAAACCTATATGACAGAATCTAACAGAATATATACTCCATAAATCCTAGCACTTTAAAGACATGAGACTATATTGGGGGTCAGGGGGTTGATGGCAAATGCTTACATTCTCAGCACTTAGTAGGCGCACACAGGAGGATACTGTCTGCTCAAAGCTAGTCTTGTCTATGTAGTAAAGTCCAGGCCAGTCAGGATTTTCAGGATTTTATAAAAAAAGACTTTCTCTAAAACAAACAAACAAAACAATAAATAGGCAAGGCTAGGAAGACAGCTAATAAAGCTGGCCTTGCAAACACAAAGACCTGAGTTTGATCTCTGAAATCTACATTAAACAGAACAAAAAGCCAAGCATGTGTTTATAACCCTAGCACTGGGGAGACAGAGACAGGTAAACCCTGAGGGCTCACTAGGAGGCTAGACTAGCCTACTAGGTGAACTCTAGGTCAGTTAGAGATCATGTCTTCAAAATAATAGTGAATGGAGTCTGGGAAATGGCACCCAAAGTTGTCTTCTGGAACGCACATGAACATGAACATGGACATACACAGCCACAGAACCACCAAAGAGGAAGGTTAACACTGGTTCCCAGGACACTCCCACACTTCCAAATGTCCCCACAAGGCCCAAGACTTGCTATTGCCAGTGCATCCTAAGGGTTTTTGTTGTGGTTATTGTTGTTTGATTGTTTTAGAATGGTGGTAGCTGGGATTCTATGAATACCAGAGGTTCTGGAAATGTTACTAGAATATGGGCTTGGACTGCTAAGGTTTGCAGGAATATGAATGTGTTGAGCCCTGTCTAAATGATTGCAAGGTCAGCTGGGTATAAAAGAGCCAGCCTACAGAGTTAGGTGACCCAAATTGTCACCTGCTTTTCTTCTGTGTCAATTTGTTATAGTTTGAGCATAGTGTAACAATAAGATGGTCTATATTTAGGTTGTTTTTGTCTTTAAAATTTGCTTCCATATATATATATATATATATATATATATAAAATTTTACTTGGCATAGACATGTGCATAAGTATCTACAAATACTCATTCATGGATAATATTTTGAAATTTGAAAAGAAATTACTGTAATGCTTTATTTTTAAAGACTTCCAAAACTATGTTTCCATGTGCACATGAATGCAGGTGCCAGTGGAGACAAAGGGGGCCTCAGATCCCCTGGAGCTGGAGCTGCAGTTGGTTGTGGGTGCTCTAGTCCGTTGCAGGAGCAGTTTGTGCTATTAACTGCTGAACCACCTCTCCAACCCTCATTGTGCTTTCTTAAGGAAAGAAAGAATACAAAGTTCTAAGTTATATCCTCAGCACTACCATCCAATACCAGTCCCATCCTGGCAGAGATAACCACTTGCCATACTACTTTCCCAATGAGCTTCTGAGTTCCTAAACTCTATATTACTCTCTTCTAGGTACAAAAACCTCCTGTATCAAGCAAGTTCCAGGACAGCCGGGGCTATAGAGAAAAACCCTGTCTCCAAAAACAAAACAAAATAAAACAAAACAAAACAAAATCCAACAAATAAAACTCAACAAACAAAATGACACAAAAACCCCTCTTGTACCCAATAACAAGTCACAGTCAAGTTCCAAGTTCCCATGGCCTTAAAGAATCCTAATATAAAGGCTGTCAAGATGGCTCAGTGGGTAAAGGTACTTGCTGACAGGTCTGATGGTCTGAGCTCGATCTCATGTCCCATTTGCTGGAAGGAAAGAACAAGTCTTACAAGTTGTTTGTCTTCTGACCACCACGTGTATACAATGGCCCACACTCATGATACACATACTAAATTTAATAAAAAATTAAAAAAAAAAATAAAAAAGTATCTAAGACAACATATAAAAACTTTTTAAAAAGACAACAACTGGAGAAATAGTTCAGCAGCTGAGCAGTTAAGAGCACGGCGATGGTTTGTATATGTTCGGCCCAGGGAGTGGCACTATTTGGAGGTGTAGCCTTGTTGGAGTAGGTGTGTCACTGTGGGTGTGGCTTTATGATCCTCATCCTAGCTGCCTGGAAGCCAATCTTCTCCTCTCTACCTTAGATAAACATGCAGAATTCTCAGCTCCTCCCGCACCATGCCTGCCTGGATGCTGCCATGCTCCCACCTTGATGATAAAGGACTGAACCTCTGAACCTGTAAGCCACCCCCAAGTAAATGTTGTCCTTATAAGAGTTGTCTTGGTCATGGTTCTGTTCACAGCAGTAAAACCCTAACTAAGACAAGCACTTCCTATTCTTGCAGAGGACCTGAATTCAGTTCCCAGCACCCACACTGGGTGACTCCCATCTCCCTGTAACTTGAGCTCCAGGAGCACCTGAAGCCTCTGACCTTCATATATGTATAAATAATCAATAATAGTATTTTTTTTTTTTTTTTTGGAGACAGGATTCTCTGTGCAACAGCCCTGGTTGCCCTAAAACTTGTTGGTAGACCAGGCTGACCTCAAACTCTCAGAGATCTGCCTGCCTCTGCCTCCTAAGTGTTGGCATTAAAGGTATGCACTACCATACCCAGGAAAATAAGTCTATTTTTAATAGGGGGAAAAAACAGGAGAAAAGTGGTGGGGAAAGCAGATATAACCCAGATATACACTAAGAAAATTGCCTCAAAGGGCTCTTCCACCAATGCACAGGATCACAATGCCTTCAGCCAGTGGAGGCTCACACTGCACTCCATTGATAACTATTTCCCACAGCAAGAGGTCCAACTTAATAAGGAAATAAAGACTTGTAACTTACTTTTAAGATTGAACTTTCATAGAACTATTTATCCTTGTTTATTTTTTGACCCATAATAATAAGCCACAGAAAATAATGCTTCACAAAGACCAGGTCTTGATATGGCTTCAACCAAGACGGAGTTTCATATCTAGGCTCTCCAGGGACCATTAATGGTAACAACACATGGGAACTAAGCAGGTAACTTTAATGTAGACATGATACTGCTTCCTGAACAAACTGAACATGGAATGAAAATGGTATTTCAGTAACTAATCTTGTATCTCATACTGATCACTAAATTACTTATAGGGCTTTAAAGACAAACAAACAAAAACATGGTCCAGGGGCCAACAAGATAACTTGGCAGGCAAAAGAATTTATTGTCAAGCCTGATAACCTAAATTCAATCCCCAGAACTCACATGGTGAAAAGAGAGAACCAACTCCCACATATTGTCCTCTGATCTCCACACTCACTCCATGACACATGTATTATCTCTCTCTCTCAGGGTGGGGGGTGGTGAATGTTTTTTTTTAAAAAAAGGCCCCATCTCCCATGACACGTCTTTTACAAAGCTAGGAACCAAACCCAGGACCCTGTACAGGTAGGTAAACATTCTGCCACTGTGCCACACCCTTAGACCTTTCCCATAACTTGTATGGCTCTTTTTGTACAAACACTGTGGACCTAAACATTGTTCCAGTGCAAGGCAGTCGTCTGTCAAAACAGAGATGGGGAAAATATAGCAAAACAAAATCATCACAATGGATATCCACTTTTCCATGTTAGCACAAAGCACTACCCTTCTGTAAGTTGGTTTTTCTTCACCTCTAGGTCTCTATGAACAGATGCTACTGTCTACGCAAGCAAAAGGTTTAGATGCCCACTCCCCACCACTCAAGAACAGAATTTTTAGTTTTGTTTTGCTTTTTAAGGGATTGCTTTGTAACCTGAACCAGCCTTAAATTTACTCTCCCCTTCCCCCCTCTGAATGTGTATGTACAGGGTGCACATGTATGCACATGTACATGCACATGAACATGAACATGAAATCCAGAAGACAATCTTGGATGTCATTCTTGAAGCACCATGTACCATTTTTCAGAGACAGGATTTCTATGAATGTGTATGTATAGGGTACACATGTATATACATGCACATGCACATGAACATGAACATGAAATCCAGAAGACAACCTTGGATGTCATTCTTGAAGCACCATGTACCATTTTTCAGAGACAGGATTTCTCGGTAGCCTAGATGTCAGTAAGTAGGCTAGTCTTGCTGGCCAGTGAGCCCCACAGGTCTGTCCACCTCCATCCCCTCCGTGCTGGGATTATAAGTGCACACCACTACAACTAGCTCTAATAGCAGGCAATTCTGGTAATCAGAGTCAGGTCTTCATGCTAGGTGAGGTAGATAGTCCCAGTCCAAGGACACAATTTTTTAAAGAATTGATATTCTCTCTGGCCTTGGACCCAGTGTATGGAAGCTGGAGAAAAAGAACAAACTTTCTTTTTTTTTTAAGATTTATTTATTTATTTATTCATTTTATGTATGAGTACACTGTCCCTGTCTTCAGACACAGCAGACAAGGGCATCAGATTCCCTTACAGACGGTTGTGAGCTACCATGTGGTTTCTGGAAATTGAACTCAGGACC
>JADRCD010228960.1:0-13496 GCA_019843815.1 Montemys delectorum
TTTACTTCCCTGGATAGACTTTATATACAGTTTTGGGGTCATTCAGATTTTGACAGCAGTTACCTCTCATTGGTTTGGGCTGAGGGTTTGGGGAATCTTTATTTGCATGTAAGAAGGCTTGGTAATGATAATACGTGACCAATATCACACACCTCTCCTGCGGGGGGCCTTTGGGGGATTGTGACTGAAACAGGATCCAGGGACCCAGGAGGCATGGCTAAACACCTTCCTTCCCATGCAGGCAGAAATTATCGCCCACCAGGTCATTGGGGTTTCAAACCTGTTACTCGACTGGGACAGGGTTGACTGAACAGAGCACTGCCCCACAATTCAGCAAAGCCGAAATGCATGATGCAATCACCACTTTTACTTTTGGTCTTCTTTTACTTTTTTTACTTTTTTTTACTTCTTTTATTTCGGTCTTGATCTCCACATGCTGCATGCTTAGGGTGGCTTTTAATGTTTCTACAACTTCAGCACAATGGGTTAGTGGGAAATTTCTTGTGAATCATTTATGCCTTCTCCTAGGAATACTGCTTCTAAACTTTCCCAGGAAAGTCCTGACCAAACTACCCCTCCCTCTTTTAGAACGATATCCTCTTCTGACCTTACTTGAAGGTCTTCCTTGCACCATGGAGGTTGTGACTCCAATGAAAAATGCCAGAAATCTCCATATGAGGCTCCACCTCAAGATACTCTTAGAACATCTGAGCCTGTACTTACTCAGGAACAAGATAATCTGAAAAAAGTAAACTTTAAAAGGGAAACAAGATTTGGCAGTCTAAAGGAGTTGGCAGAAGTCTCTTCATACTATGCCCTCAGGTGATTATGAAGCATACAAGATTGGAGGCCTCATATGGTATGCCCCCTGATGAAAAGATACTGCAACAAAGTTAGACTGTCTATAGTTGTCTCTACCCTACAGAAGGCCTTATACAAATGGACTAAGAATGGTGTGGGAAAAAAATGATAAAGGAATAAAGTATTAAAACTTTCCCTTCTGACCAGGGCCAAATCAATGTCCCCATACCTGCCCACACCCTACTGCCTGTGTTCCTCCCAGGAGGTCCACAGTAATCAGGGACACAGGAGGCATACCCTGACTCCAAGGAGTCAGGCTCTAACCATGGTCACAGAGCTCTACCTGCTTCCAAGAAATTGGAGAGATCCTGTACTAGCAACTTAAAAGCACACCTGAAAACTCTAGAACAGAAAAAAGGCAAACAAACCCAAGAAGAGTCAAACTCAGGGCTGGAATCAACCATTTAGAAACAAAGAGAATGATATGAAGATTCAACAAAACCAAGAGCTGGTTCTCTGACAAAATCAACAAGATAGACAAACCCTTAGTAAAACTAACTAAAGGGCACAGAGATAGAATCCAAATTAACAAAATCAGAGATGGAAATAGAGACATAACAACAAAACTGGTAAAATTCAAAAAAATCATCAAAATCTACGACAAAAGCCTGTACTCTACAGAACTTGAGAATCTACATAAAATGGATGACTTTCTAGACAAATATTTTCTAGACTTCATATTAAAAGATTTGGAGAGATCAGGAATTCATGGCACATACCTAAGCATAATAAAACATAATAAAAGCAATATATAGCAATTCAATGCCAACATCAAATTAAATGGAGAGATACTTGAAGCAATCCCACTAAAATCCAGGACAAGACAGGGTTGCCCACTCTCTCCCTACATATTCAATATAATACTCAAGTTCTAGAGAGCAATTAAAAAACAAAAGGAGATCAAGAGGATACAAATTGGAAAGAAAGAGATCAAAGTATCATTATTTATAAATGATATAGTTACATAAAAGCCCCCTCAAATTCTACCAGAGAATTACAGCTGATGAAGAACTTCAGCAAATTGGCTGGATATAAAATTAACTCAATCAAATCAGTAGCCTTCCTTTATACAAATGATAAACAGGATAAGAAGGAAATTAGGAAAATAATACCTTTCACAATATCCACAAATAATATAAAATATCTTGGTATAACTCTTACTAATAAGTGGATATTAGCCAAAAAGTACAGGGTACCTGGGATACAACCTACAGACCGCAAGAAGTATAACAAGTAGAAATGCCCAAGTGAGGATGCTTCAATCCCACTTAGAAGGGGAAAGAAAATAAACAAGGTAGGAAGAGGGAGGAAGGGACCTGGGTAGGAGAGGGAAGTAGAGAGGAAAAAGGGAACAGGATTGGGTATAGGGGCAGGGATCAGGAGAGAAGCCCAGAGGGACAATAGAATGAATGGAAATAAGCAGTCTCAGGGAATGGAAGACTCTCTAGAAATTATCAGAGACCCGAGAGGTGAGACACTCTCAGGACTCATTGGGGGTGACCTTTGCCAAAATGCCCAACATTTAGGGAAAGGGAACTCAAAAAAGTCAACCTCCAGTAGATTGACAGGGCCTCAAATGAAGGAACAGGGTTACAAACCCACAGTCAATTTTTCTGACCCAAAATAGTTCCTGTCTAAAAGAACTGCAATGACAAAATGGAGCAGTGAGTAAAGAAATGGCACTCTAATGACCATCACAACTTGAGATCCACCTCATGAGAAGACACCAAAGCCTGACACTACTATGCTATGCTTACATAGGGGAACCTGGCTTGGCTGTCCTCTGAGAGGCCCTACCAGCAACTGACTGACACAAAAGCAGATACACCCAATCATTGGACTGAAGTCAGGGACCTCTATGCTTGATTTAGAGGACAGATTGAAGAAGCTTAAAGGGAGAGCATCCCCATCGGAAGATCAACAGTCTCAACTAACCCAGACCCCTAGGGAGCTCCCAGGGAGACTAATCAGGGTCTGAGGCTCCTAGCACATATGTAGCAGAGGTCCGCCTGGTCTGGCCTCAGTCGGAGAAGATAGAGACTTAAGGCCCCAGGGAAGGGGGAGCCTTTGGGGAGAAGCACCCTCTGAAGCAATGAGGAGGAGGAATGGGGTGACGAACTGTGGTAGTGGGGACCAGAAGGGGAGGAGCAATGGCTGGAATAGAAAGAAAGAAAGAAAGAAAGAAAGAAAGAAAGAAAGAAAGAAAGAAAGAAAGAAAGAAAGAAAGAAAGAAAAAAAGAAAGAAATCATTTAAAATGTAACAAATATGTTGAACCAAAGAGTAAAAGAGTTACCAAAGTGTTGAATTTGTATAAAAAAGGACTTTTCCTGCTTAGTAAAGTTAGTTTGTGAATGCCACTGTAATATACTGTAACCAAGGAACAAAAGAGTACCAAGATTAGCATATACATAAATTATATAAAGATATAAAATATAAATGCTGCATTATGCCAGAAATAACTGGAGCAGCTTTGGCCTGAAGGTTTTTCTTGGGTCTAATGACACTTGACTCTCTGACTATTAAAAGTTGGAACATTGCAATCTGCCCAGGCTGGCTTGGAGATTTTATTTCCGTCTGGTGCCCTTGAAATCACAAGATTCTTGAAAGTTGAGTTCTGGGGTTGATGATTGTGAAAGATAACTCTGTTTGGTCACAGTTTATCATGATGACTAAATTTATGACCAAGTAGAAGTTAAAACACGTGTTCAGGGACAAAATGGTATGATCTATGTTTTAGAACAATGTGAGTTTATCCCTGCTTTCTGAGCTCTGAATAAATAAGAATCACTCTGGCATTCAGCCAGGCTGCAAGAGTCCCACCACCACCTTATCTGACTCACTTCTTCCTCACTGACTCCTTACCTCCACTGTGGGAGCTGGCCATCACTGGGGCTGGCCCTTAGCAATATAGTAAAGAACCCCTCAAAATATGATCAAATTTGCCAGTTATACACCTGACAGAGGATTAATATCCAGAATATACAAAGAACTATAACAACAACAACAATAACAAAAAGGTCAAGGAAACAAATGACTGGACCCGACTAAAAATGGGCTAGTAGTTTAAACAGAATGTGCACACAGAAGAAATCAAAATGTTTAAGAAATACAGCCAAAAATTGGACATTCTTAGCAATTAGGAAAGGCAAATAAAAAAAACTGTTATGTCCTTTCTCACCCTAGAATGAGAATTCTTTCACATTCCCAGAATAGCTAAGATCAACAAAACAACTGACAACTAATGGTGAAGTTCCAGGAAAAGGAGACTCCTTACTCATTGCTGATGAGAATGCAAATTGGTGCAGTCACTCTAAAAGTCAGTGAGAAGAATACTAAAAAAAAATCCATATATATATATATTTGTGTTGTGTGTATGTCATCTGTATGACCCAGCTATACTACTCCTTCACATATGAACAAATAAAATAACATGAAGCTAATTTCTGAGAATTTGAAGCCTACTATATTCTGGGACTCCTTGCTACTCATCCTCAGTAGTACGAGTGAGAAAGTTTTAACATGTAGCACCAGTAGGTGGTCTTGGAAATTTTTAGTGACTCTTTCTCAGAGAAGAAAAACATGAGAGAGTAATCATAAATCTATTCACTGATTTTCTCCCAGGGATAAGAAATTGAGATGTTAGAGCCTCTTTCCTGTGTAGTCTCTGCCCTTGAGGAGCAGGGAATGAACATACCATTGATCAATTTGTATAATAAGCTTCAGAGGGATACAACTCCCAGGGCACGCCTATAATTCTTATAGTTACCAAGACTGAACATCTTCATGTCTTTCCCAGAAGAAATCATCCAGGTTCTTTTCCCTATGTTTGGTTCTTTCACCTTTTTCTTATGGACAGACCTTCTATCTTTCGTAGCCAATGTTCCTTGAACAAGTAAACTTCAGAGGAGTTGGCTCATGGTGAGTATGTATTGCCAAACCTCTATAGTCCAACAGATGTTGCAGGAAATGGAGAATGGAGTAGTTGATAGGAAGAGCATTAACTCTTCAGCATAGGTAAGGGAAATCCTTTCATTTCATGTAGAGGTTGCTCTTACTAGTAATGTCTGAAAAAGTAGAGTCACTAGGATATTTGTTCAAGTTACATTTTCATAGTGACCATTTACTTTGGATATATATTATTGAGGATAGATTACAGAGGAGATAATATGGGTTTTTTGCAGGTTACACCATGACACTGTGATACCCAAAGATTCTTCTGGACAAAACTCTTGAGGGACTTAGATATCACTGTGAGTTGTACATGGTAGAGCCTGGTGACATAATTTACAGTGAAGTTGTTCTCGTCTACTTTTTTTTATCATATGAAACCAAGAACGCCAGAATTTCCATTCTCTCTCAGCCTAGAAAAAGCATTTGTGGCTTTTCTTTCACACTCACTTGTTTGGGACTAACTCAGGCTTCTTCAGGTAGACCAGCCTCCCTTTCTATGCCTAGTTTCCTTTTGTGTGTTGTGCTTACAAGAATTTGTCTTCAAGAAAGAAAGAGTCTACTTACTTTTGTCAAAGAAATTAGTTTCTAAAACTTCAGTTTATCTATAGACAGCATATTCCTGTCTCTGGTATACAATGTGAAGCTGAGAACATATTTAGAGACCAAGATGTTTCTTTTTTTTATTTAACAGGAGGTAGATGCATGCAGTACCCTGCTACCAAAAATTAAGCCATTATTCAGTTGAGTTCTCCACATTTGGGGAAATCTCAGGGGTCAGAATATCTGGAGTACAATGGTTATCCAGGTACTTTATCATGGTATCTTCCCTGCTAGAGAAAGATAGTGAGCAAACTTTTATTAATCATTTCTCAAATAAGCAGAATTCACAAAATACCTTCAAGTATTATAAACCTATGGTGTACACTAAATACTTGTAGAGATCTTTGCATCAGGGTCTTCGTATACATGATTATCCAGGAAATAAAAACATGCTCCTGACTGAGTATCTGCTTACCTTACATTTAAGAAGAGGGGTTTTTACTCAGAGATAGATGGTGTTTGGCCATTTTATATGCAAATGAAAGGATGAAGAATATGAGAATTGAGTATTTTCAAAGTTTAAGTTTAGAAGAATGTTTTTATATTCTAAACATAGCCATCACTGTCAATTCTTTGTAAATGTCTTCTAACATTCCATTTCTTTTTTTTGTTTGTTTGTTTGTTTGTTTGTTTTGTTTTTTCAAGACAGGGTTTCTCTGTGTAGCCCTGGCTGTCCTGGAACTCAGAAATCTGCCTGCATCTACCTCCCAAATAACATTAAATTTCTGTATTTATTCTTGCAATTACTATTGTTTTAATTGGAAGATATTTAGGAAATAACCACGAGCCATGTGTTGATGACTCAAGAAAACATTATCGTTGATTTTTCTGTAGGGAAGGTACATGGTAAGATTACATTTAAAATATCAATGTAGGAGAAAATAGGATAGCCTGTTGGGACATGTAGGTATCTGTGCTGGGAGATGAATGAACTAGAATTGTGAGGGCTAGGGTGGTAAGTGGAGACGCTTTCCTCCATACTGTCGTCCTATCTTACTTATCTTGTCTCTCTATAGTAGTTTTCTTTAGAGCTACATTTGTTGAAGACTTTGGACAGATGCCCAGATTGTAGTGGAAATGCTGCAAAAGTAGAAAGTTATTGTTCATATGTTCATTAATTCATTAATTCAACTGTCAAAATGGTGTGAAAATCTTCCTCTATGTCAAATAATCACCTGATATTGAAACCTGATGGGAATGGAAATCAACCAGACCGCCAAGAAATGTATTACATACACAAAACAGGTAGGCATTAAGAAGATAAAGGTGTCTAAGAGAAGAATGAGATTTCAAAAGGAATGGATACAGAGAAGGCATGATCATGCTCCCAAACAGAAACTTTTCTGAATGATCAGAATTTATTGTAACAACTGAAAAATGTTGAGAAGTGTCATTGGGAACCAGAGTGGATCCATCATAGAGAAAAGATTTACAGCACTTTTAGAAACTGACTGCTTTGATCTAAATACTTCCATAGGTTATCTGGTCTTCATGTGGTTTAAATTTTGTAGAGTTGGTAGTTCTAAGTGAGATAAGAAAGAAAAAAGTCTCCCAAAGGGAAGGCTAATATTATGAGACAATCTTTTTAATGATGAGAAAATGCAGGATTCCTAATTTTTATAGTAATAAAACCTTTTTGTACAGTTATCCAGACCTTGGGGACTATGGTGTATGTTCCCCAATCTTTCTTTCCTGTAGGTGTCTAGCTCATTTGTCAACAACATGAAAACACAAAATCAAACAAGTATTTTAGAATTTTTACTTCTGGGGTTTTCGCAAGATTCAGAGCATCAACTCATGCTATATGGACTGTTTCTGCTCATGTTTGTGGTCACTGTGCTTGGGAATCTGCTCATCATTCTGGCCGTCAGCATTGACTCTCATCTGCATACCCCCATGTACTTCTTCCTATCTAATCTCTCCTTTTCTGACATTTGTTTCATCACTACGACAATCCCTAAGATGTTGGTGAACATCCAAACACAGAGCAAGTCCATCTCCTATGCAGAATGCATCACCCAGATGTATTTTTTCATGGTCTTTGGAGGCATGGACACACTTCTCCTCACTGTAATGGCCTATGACCGATTTGTGGCCATCTGTCATCCCCTTCACTATCCAGTCATTATGAATCCCCATCTAAGTGGCATGCTAGTTCTTGTATCATGGTTCATTAGCTTCTCATATTCCATGATCCAGAGTCTGTTGATGCTGAGGCTGTCCTTCTGTACTAATCAGATAATCAAACACTTTTACTGTGAACTTGCTCAGGCCCTCACTATAGCCTGCTCAAATACACAAATCAATCATATTTTTCTTTATATAGTAACATGTGTCCTTGGCTTTGTTCCTTTCTCAGGGATCCTTTATTCGTACTCTAAAATTGTCTCCTCGATTTTGAGAATTCCATCAACAGATGGAAAATATAAAGCATTTTCTACCTGTGGGTCTCATCTATCAGTGGTTTCTTTATTCTATGGGACAGGTCTTGGTGTGTACCTTAGTTCTGATGCAACTTCCTCTTCTGGGAAGGACATGGTGGCCTCAGTAATGTATACAGTGGTCACCCCCATGCTGAACCCTTTCATCTACAGCTTGAGAAACAAAGACATTACGAAGGCCTTACAACACTTGGGAGAATACTTTTTTTAAGTGGTAAGTTCACTAGTTTTAGACTTCTGAGCTGATAGAAATAAAATAGTGAGCTAAAGAAATTCTATCCCTTAATCATGTAGAAATTTTTTCCAGTTTGTTCTTCTGTCTTTGATTAAAACTATACTGTGAATATTTTTATCTGAAATTTCTATGATGCCCCCTTTTTTATTTGCAGTTCTAGATCTCTCTCCTCTCTTTATATGATGTATTTCTTCAGTACAATGTTTACATTTCAGTGGGTCAATACAACTATTCAAATACCAACTGATGAATTGTTTAATAAAAGTTATGCAAAAGTTCATTTACAGAAAGTCCATGTGTATGTATACAGCCTTGTTGTGTGTTGGTCTGACACTGTTTGTATTCTGATGATAATTCTGCTTCCTCAAGAGGGGCTGCCCCTCCCCCTGCAGTCCATCACATACTCAGGTGATCTCACGTGAAGTATCTCTCAATTTTAACTGGTCAATAAAGGCTAGAGCCTGTGATTGGGTAGTGGAGGGGAAAGGTGGGACTGGGCATTCAAGAGTGGGGGCAGGTAGAGAGATAGAAGAGGATGAGAGGATGAAGGAAGAAGAGGAGGTATCCACAATGGACCAGAACCATGCTGCCAGTAGAAACCACAAGTATCAAGAGGTCTTATAGATGAGGAATAAGTTAGTATACTGTTGTATCTCCCCAATCTAGGCATATAACATAATAACAGAATTGTATGTTTTTATATGGGTTTATTGGATTAGAAATTCCTGCAACACAATACCCAAGGCTATAAATGATGCTCTAATTAGAGACATGCTAAAATATATGTTACTAGTAGATATTTCTTACTGTACAGGCTGGACCTTACCATGAAAGTCCCTACTCACCACTCAAAAATCACCACTGCAATTTTAGAAGTGAAATTTCCACTTGAGAGAAATTTTTATCTTGCCACTACATACTGATTGAAATGGGCTTTTATGGTGTGAACACTTTTGTCCTTCTGGTGTATATCTTAAATTGTTATAACCAATGTGATTTTATTAAAAAGAGAGAAATTTGGAAGAAATAGTGGTGGCCTCGAGAATAAAGCTTCTTATAGAAACTAAAGATCCCTTAGAGATTTATTATCTCTACTACAACATGAGACCATAGTAGGAAGGCGCTATCTATGAGCCAGAAAATTGCCTCTGAGTAGACACCAAAATCTATCATTTCTTAATTTTAAATTTTCCAATCACCAGACATTTGAAAAACAAATTTTGTCACACAGACACAACTGAACTCATCTACTTCGGTTGTGTCTATGTGACACAATTTTATTGTATATCAGGTACTTAATCTAAGCGATTCATTATAACATTCTGAACATATTATCCCCTGTGATGAAAGGATATAAAATGATCTTGAAACCTGAAATGCATATAATGTATCAAGGTAATGTAAGAGATGTACTCTGCTGCAGAAGGCAGTACTTACAAAATCTCTGAAATATAATAGAAATGACTTATACAAGATACCATCCCAGATGCACAAGTAGCTACTTAGGAGATGTACCCAAACAACTGTTTTATTCCATCTTTCTACTTGTATACTGTTCTGTAGGTGTTCCTCAGTTCACCTGCAAAAACTACTTTGCTCTTGGATAGAAATCCCACAATAGATTGATAGAAGGCTGCAAGTTTAATTGAAAAAGATAAAAATAGTCACTTCAATGAGATAACCTGTGTTATTAGCCCTTTAATTTGAACTTTTATAGATGCAAGGGTGTTGGACAATGCTCTGGCCATCTGGTTAAGCAAAAGTTGAAGTAGAAAGCTGGCCTATTAAAGTTAAGTTTTTTGTGAAGAATGATTTGGAGCACCACTATAAAATTTTGAGCCCATCTGTCTTATGGCTACAGTTCATAGCACATCACCCCAGGGAAGTTATGGTAGAAAGCTGGAGGCAAGAAATGATGCTGAAACCATGGAGGAGTGCTACTGACTGGCTTTCTCCTCATTGTTTGCTCAGTCTGACTTATTTCTTTTTCTCATTATTTATTTTTATTAACAACTTTTAAATTAAAATAGTTACATCACTTTTTCCCTTCTCTTTCCTTCCTCCAACCTCTCTTATGTCTCTTAGCTCCGCCAGTCTCTGTCAAAATCATAGCTTCCTTTTCTTTGATAATTATTGTTTATGCAGTACACACACACACACACACACACACACACACACAGTATAACTGCTCTGAGTTTCAATGCTTATCCCTTTGTTTTGAATAACTAATTAAAAGAGCCTATTTATATAAGAGGTTAATTCTCCCTCTCAATAGTCATGAGCTGCCTTTAGATTTGTCTAGAGGTAGGACCCTGTAAGATTTCCCCTATGTGTGTTAGAACAGGTGTGGTTTTTGTTCAGGTCTTGTTTAGGTATCATGGGTGTAGTTTTCTGTCATTTTTAAGAGTCACCATCTCATAGCAGATTTCCTGGTCTCCAGGTTTTACTATCTTTTTTGGTTTTGTTTTTGTCCCTTCTTCTTGCTCCCTTGAGCCTTGTGAGCAGGAATTATGTGTAGACACACCTTTTGGAGCTGGTCTCCCACAATCCATTGATTTCTGCATTATAACCAGTTGAAGGTTTTTTTTGTAATGGCTGCCTGTTTTCTTCTTTAAATACAACTCAGGGTGACATTGTCCACAATGACCTGGGCCCTCCCACATCAATCAGCAATCAAGAAATGCACCAAAGGCTTCCTACAGGCCAGTCTCATGGAGGAATTTTTCTCAATTCAGGTTACCACTTCAAAAATTACTACTGTGACTGCACAAGCAATGTATCCACAGGGACACACTGTGAGACTTTGATGTCACTTTGTTGGCCAAAGCCTTGTCACAATGATACAACATGTGAAGACACTGTTGAAAGCTGTATTTGTCACTGCTGGCCTGTGGGGAGCTGTCCTCGGAGAATGAATAGGGACACATTGCAGGACTGCCTTCCTCCTTCAGATACCTTGAAGCCTCAGGCGATGATTGTATCTGTCAGACTGAATACACAAACAGGAGCCTCGCATGACTGTCCTCTGAGAGGATCCACTGAGCAGATGACTGAAACAGGTACAAAGACCCACAGCCAAACATTTGACAGAGCTCAGGGAGTCTTGTGAAAGAGTTGGGGAAAAGACTGAGGAACTCAGAGTAAATGGGGACTCCGCAAGTAGACCAACAGAGTCAACAAGCCTGGACCCAGAGACTGAAACACCAACCAAAGAACATAAAAGGGTTGAACTTAGTCCCCCACACATATATAGCAGATGTGCGCTTGCTCTTCATGTGGGTCCCCAACTACTGGAGTGGGAGCTTATACTGACTCTGTTGCCTGGCTATGGATCCTGTTTCTCTAACTGGGCTACACTGAGTGACATCAATGTGTCTAGTCTTGCAGAGATTAAGGTTCCAGGGTAGTTTGGTACCCAGAGTTGGGGGTGGGGGAAAACTCCCCTTCTCAGAAGTGAAGGGGAGGTGTGAGGGAGGAGCCCAAGTGAATGGGGCTGGCAAGAGAAGAAGCGCTGCGATCCATTTGTAAAGTAAGTAAATCAACTAATGGGAAAAGAAAATATTTTAAAATTTTTAAAAGACTAGTTTGTGCCAACTTGTCATAAAACTAGGCAGCAGACCATCAGAAGAATCATTTTCAGTACTGAAAGATGATTCGAACCAGAATGTGGTTATTTAGGTTAATGCACAGGAGGTGTCCACTGTGTAGACATGATGTGTGGCATTAAGGAGCTATGGCAATCTAGAGGTGAACCAAATGTACATATATTCCCCTTGTTCCTTGGTGGCACAACATGACAGCATGAACTATATGTCATAAGAGGCACATGTGGCTATTAAGCAGATTCCTCAAGAGAAAGCTGGAAACATGGATATAATCAGTAGGCTTTGTTTACTGTGTGATATATATAAACATTCATACTACTATCAAAGGAATAGAAGAGAAAGTTCGATACCATTTTGGATACTGTGGTGGTTTAAATATGCTTGGCCCAGGGAATGGCACACTTAGGAGGGGTGGCCTTGATGGAGTAGGTGTGGCCTTGTTGAAGGAAGTATGCCACTGTGCAGATGGGCAATGAAATCCTCCTTTTAACTACACGGAAGCCAGTCTTCACCTAACAGTCTTCAGATGAAGACGTAGAACTCTCAAATGCTCCTGTACCATGCCTGTAGGGTTGTAGGCCTGCAGAGCCTACACAACCACAGGGCATGGCTGCTTGGGTAGGTAGAACTTGGAGAGTTTGACTCCACTTATCCCACACCACTGTGCTAGTAGGTGCTAGGCTGTAGGGAAGCACTGAGGCACTGCTCCAAGGTCAGCCAGTGAGGTTCTCAGACTCTTGGACATCCAGGCACAGGTGTGAGTTGCAAAAATGCAGAGAACTGAGTCAAAGGCCATCAGGCTAAGAAGAGTGTCTAACCTGAGTCTGGGGGAAAAGGTCTTCTCCCCGCAGAGGTGATAGTCCTTGGCTCACAGAGAGGCCTTCTACAGAAGATGAGGCTGCAGTTCTGTAGGCAAAAGCTTTCTTCATGGCTCCCCATGGGAGATCTTGGTGAAAAAAGACAGTCCATGGTTCTAAACAGTTTATTGTCAGGGAAGAAAGTACATATGTAAAACCATACCCCCCTTCTCAAGGTGGACCTGAGATTAAATACCTTTTGCAGGAAGGAATATCTGGAACAAAGTTTATTAGCTAAGTGTTCAGAGCCTCTAGGTACCTCATTAGCATGGAGAGCTCTGAACTCTGCTTTGGGCACATGTGAACACAGAAGCATGGCATGTGTTCCAAGTCAGGAATCTGGCAGGGAGCTGGGTATCACCTAAGCCTCAGGTGTGTGCCCACTGAGTCTCCTGGTTTGACCTGCTCTACCTTACCAAATTCCTAGCATGGTTTTATGTCCTACACATGCCTGCCTAGACATTGCCATGATCTGGCATTGATGGTAATGAACTGAACCTCTGAATCTGTAAGTCAGCCCCAAATAAAGGCTCTCCTTATAAGAGTTGCCTTGGTTATAGAATCTGTTCACAACAGTAAAATCCTAAAACAGAAGTTGATACTACCAGAAGCGGGGTATTGCTATAATAGGCCTGACCACACTTGTTTGGAAGAATGTGAATTTGTGAAGTTTGGATTTGGAAAGCAGTGGCATGCTTTACATGGGGCTTAATGGGCTAGTAGGAATATGTAAAGCTTTGTTTCTGAGGGTGATTTGAACTGTGGAAGCCTGGCTCTAGAGGTTCCAGAAGGAGAAGATTTTAGTACATGGCTTAGACTATTTTTGTTGTATTGTTGTGAAGAATGTGGCTGCTTTCTGCCCTTGTCTGAAGAGTCTGCCTGAGGATAAGTCTGAGATGAAGAGAGTCAGATTAACTGCTTTGAAAAAGGAAGTCTCAAACCAGC
>JADRCD010228961.1:0-21367 GCA_019843815.1 Montemys delectorum
TTATATATTATTTACTTCTCAGGATGGATAGATTCATGTTTGGCTTGAATGTCAAAATTCTCCATAAATTTGTTCACAGTGAGTAATGCCTTGAGTTTCAGAATGGACAGGTTGTGGGTAACATTAATTATTGAATTTGACAGCATATAACAGTAATGGTGCATTCACATTTGATGAAACTCACTTGTTTGTGCAAAATAACAGATCTTTGATTCTTTGAGTTACTTATTCTACAAAGATCAATGAAAATTGGTTCACTGTGGAATACTCCAATGGTAGAAGGTTTGTGCTAGGTGGGGTCATATTACATGAGAGATAGATGATCAACTCAATGTGTGGATGACACTTGTGAAACCCAACAAGATTTCAGCATCTAAATTTTCATCTTGACACTAACACAGGCCTGAATAATTTTCATGTGAGTCATTTGTAGTCACAGAGCAAACATTATGTCCTCAATTTTATTATCAATAATATTTATTTTTCTCTTAGTATTAGTCTTTTCTTAGAGGGTTTCTTCTTCTTTTTCACTTTTGCATTATTTATGAGTACTTCATCTCTACAATTTCCTACTATGCCTGCTTCAATTATTAAGCAGCCGAAGTATAAGTGTTACAAATCTTTCTCTGCTAGAGACCTGATTGCTTTTTTGTGTGTGTGTTTAAAAACAAGGGAATATCCTGGCTTTCCTGTGCAGTGAAGAGGGTACACATCCCCCTCTCCATACTCAACACAAGCCTAGGTTTACTCTTCCTTTCTCAAGAAGCAACCTCCTCTTTGAGTGACAAGAGCTTTGCATTGTATCCACCCCCAAGACACCTGTGTTGAGAAAGCCCGCCCTGTTGCTACACCTCAGACTCCTGGCAGCACTGATGGTTTCCTTGACCTGATCCACCTCTCTGTATTCAGATAAGAGTTAGCCCAGCTGTCAGAAACAATGGTGTCTGCAAAGACATCCTTCTGGTTCTTGTTTGTAGACGACCTTTTTTCAGTCTTTTCAGATGATCCTTTTAGCTACACCTTGCTATGCTTAGTGAGTCACATCATTTTTAGGGACAGCTTTTCCCTATGAAGGCTAGACACGGCACATAATTGCATTCCCATTGTCCTTTGCAGACAAACCTACATCATACCTCAGGTACCATCTGTCTGTAACACAAGACTGAATCGTAAGTCCTGTGAAGGAAGAAGGACCCTATAGATACCTTTTGTGGACAGGAGAAACAGTTATACTAGTGCTCTCCAAGACATAGTGCCAGATGATCTCAGCCTCGATACACTGCGTTCACATACAACTGCTGGAAGCTCCAGGCATGTGCTCACTCACAGTACACAGAGCCGTTCTCTGTAGACATGTCCACAGCCTTGTGCTGGAAGTCTTGGAGTCCTGCTCAATCATAGCAGGCAGCACTAGTCTCAGTAGACCAAGTCTATAACATCATTTCAGCTCTACAGCCCTCTGCATGTCCCAGGGCCCAGTTCCCTGAATGCTCTAAAAACCAAGGAATATCTTCTTGGTTTTTGCAAAATTTTCAATTTTGACATATATTGAAACAGACATATAATTTGTAAGAACATACAAGAAATGTCTTACATATTCTTGTTTCAGATAAAAGTGTTCTTAAACAATCATTGCTTTTTAATATTTATTTTTGAAGAGTTCTTCTCGAAATAATTTTACACTCACATGGAAATTGCAGAAATAGAACCTGTGCTGCCAAAGCGGGCACTGTCATGAAAAGGATAAAAAACAAAGTCCTGAATACTTTTTCCCTGCTTCCCCCAGTGCCAACTTAGAAAACCGTGACATAGTCATGAAGCCTGAGACAATAGTTTCAGTATAGATTACTAGCTGAACTGAAAACCTTGTGTAGAGTTCATTACTATTTACACACACATTTTAATGGATAGTTCCTAAAATGGTTTCTTTTTTATTAAAATATGTGAACACCATACCAGTCAGAATACCAAAGACCCCTATCCACAGATAAATAAGGCATAGGGGCAGAACAGTTGGCCCATGGACTAGTCAATCCATAATGCCCAAGTGTCTCTCAGTTCCAGTCCCATCCTCATGCCTGGCTTCCATGTGATGCTGCTAATGTATAAAGGAAGAGGAAAGATGGCAAGAAACCCAAATGGAACCAGAGCCTCCTTCTGGCATTGTTCCTTCAGCTGGGGACAGAACTAAGGACATTTCTGGCTTCTAGCCAAAGACTAGAATCAGAACCATTCATTTTTTCAAGTCTCTGTCTCTAAAACTGCACGACCAGCTTTGATCTTCTGTTCTTATAATTCATCATCATATGACTCTTTTAGTATATGCTTGCTACTATATATGTAGTTATTAATGTATATAACTAACTCAGTATAGACAAGTTCAGAATGTGTATGAGTGTGCTTACAAAATACTTAAGAGGAAAAAAAATCTGTGTCTGGTCAAATATGCCTTAATGTCAACACTTGAGAGGAAGGAGTGGAAGGCCAGCCTGGGCTTTATGAGACTCTGTCTCAAAATAAAAATACTTCAAAGGAATACTAATCATCTAGTTGTGATGAGAAGGTGTCCTAGTTAGTGTTCTGTTGCTGTGAAGAGACATCATGACCATGACAAGGCTTATAAAAGAAAGCATTTAATTGGGGCTTGCTTACAGTTTCAGAAGCTTACTTAAATTTTTTACTGTGACAGGAAGCATGGTAGCATGCAGGTAGCTAAGAGTTCTACATTCAGAGCAACAGGCAGGAGGAAGAGCAAGACTCTGGGCTTGGCTTGAACATTTGAAACCTCAGAGCTCACCCTCAGTGTCACGCTTCCTCTAACAAGGCCATGCCTTGGAATTCCGTCAAATGATACTGTTCCCTGGTGACCAAGCATGAGCCTATGGGAGCCATTTTTATCCAAACCACTAGAAAAGAGTAAGAACTTACCAGAAGTTTGTTTTAAAAAAAACAAAAAAAACAAAACCCTTTATATCCTCATTTTAATGGAAATAGACATTTTTCCCCTTCCTGAAAAGGCATAGCTGAATCACAAGTGAATTTTTGAAGACATGAACACCTTTACCTACAGCAGGTTGGGGCTCCTACTTCTACTTCTTGGGACTGGGAGACATTTGTGTAATAATCCCCTGACCATAAGGAATTTGTGTTGCACTGGCTATGCTAAAGCAGAGACCTGCATAAGAAACAGCAGGTCGAAGCTGTAACAGCCTCATCTGACAAGATTCAGATAAAACAGGGGATGAGGTCATCCACAACTGCCAGATAAGAATCTAGAAACTGACTTGTAAGGCTTTTCTGTGAGTTGCCTGTGATACTTAAAGGAAAATGCTGATGGCTTGAGGAAGTAATCTCTGTGTGCTCCCAGGGCAGGAGCTGATCTGGCAGAATAGATGCTCAGGCCTGAGAAGTTATGCAGCCTTCCCTTTTAAATTAAAAACTTGGGATATCATAGAACTGTATCTTAAATGACGCTCTTGTTAACCTTCTGCTATTCCTAAAGTGAATTCCCTCAATTCTTTTTTTTTTCTTAAGATTTATTTATTATTATATATAAGTACACTGTAGCTGACTTCAGATGCACCAGAAGAGGGCGCCAGATCTCATTATGGATGGTTGTGAGCCACATGTGGTTGCTGGGATTTGAACTCAGGACCTTCGGAAGAGCAGTCCGTACTCTTACCCGCTGAGCCATCTCACCAACCCCAAATTCCCTCAATTCTGATAGAATCTTATGAAGTGTGTGTGGGGGGGGGGGGGGGGGGGGGGGGGGGTGGGGGTGTCTTAAAGTTTCAACCTTGTGCGTCTCACTCCTGTCCTAGTGTCTCTTCAGCCAGCAGAACACAAAGTCCTTATGATTAAAAAAAAGATCATTGCCTCTCAGTCCAGAAGTGGTGCACCAAACTTCTTATAACAGACAAAGGGCCTCAGGGTTTTCTGAACCCCAATTCTTCTTACCCGGAGATGGTCTTTCCAGAGTCCTTTATTTGTAAAACCTTAGAGATCTTATAACTTGTTTACTTGACGGTTTATCATTGACTTCTGAATGGCTTTGCTGTGGTATTTGATACATCTGCCTCCTCTTAGCTTCTCTCCTCTCTGCACATCCGTGTCTGCTTCCTGCTAGGCAAGTGCTTTACCACAAGCTCTGTACCCAGCCCAGAATGATGGAATTTTGGCATCACCTTATCTTTACTAAACACCTTCTAGTCTACATTTAGGTTACTGTTCCTGATAAGCAATTGATGCTCTTCCTGATAAGTCAGGACTCAAGTAGCATCTAGAGTGGTGCCAAGCTTTCTCTGATGATGGAAATAGTTTCTGTCTTAAATGAAAGTACAGTATGGTACTTACTGCCACTGACCAAAATCATTTCAAGTGTTTTGTATGCTTGAGAAACTAACATTTTTTTTTAAAAAAATTTACTTTTAAGATTATAATATAATTGTGACATTTCTTCTTTTTCCTTTTCCCCTTCAAGCCCTCTCATATAGCACTCCCCACTGCCCTTCAAATTCTTCTTTTCACTAATTGTTATTACATGTATGTATGTATGTATGTATGTATGTATGTATGTGAATATACACTTGTATTCTTAAATATAACCTCTTCAGGCTGTATAAAGCCTCTTGTATATGATAACCCAAGGTGTCTAGCAGCTACCCCATGAGCCAGCAGCATCCTAAAGGGAATGTATTACAATTCCTTTCATGTGAAGATTGACTCTAGTGTCTTGACTTCTAAAACCTCAGAGCCTTTGTGATTTGCTTCACCACAGAAGGCAATTTGTAGTCAGTTTCTGATCTGTTATCTAGCCTGTTTAAACTCTGTATTCAGTATTCTCTCACCGAGTGCTCCTCCTCTGAGGTAGTCCTGTGTATTCCTCTCTTTATCATACTGTGATGCTCTCCACATTCACTATAGATGGAGAGGCAAGTGTTTAGGATATATGTAAAGACACTTGGATACTTAGACATGGGATAGTCTGCAAAAGGCTATCCTATAAAGACTCATTTGTGAATTAAGATTTTGGAGGTTTGAGAAGGTTCCCATCAATTTTGGGACCAGAGTGGTCTATTAAAATCCATACACGTCACAAGTGAAGTTGCACATATTTGCAAAATGAAATATAAATGTTATAAATCTAAGAGGAATATAAAGCTAAACATAAACAAATGTTATAATTTCCTATGTTGGGTGAGAGATGGAAGACAAAGAGGAGCACAGCGGGATGGATCATCTGAGAGGGAGGGCAAGAGGATGGGTGAGCGAATCAGACTCATCAAAGCAGCTGAGAAGCAGTGCTCACCAGCCATCAGGACAGAGCAAGTTCAGGCCATGGACAACTGTACTACACGGAACCAAGGCTTTTAAGTTGCTCCTCAAACTGGTTTGTGTAAAGAGAATATCTTGTATGGATGCCTCACCTGTCAATTAAAAAGCCTATGGCCTATGGCTTAGGCAGGAAATAGAGGGGGGACATCAGAAGGAGAGAGAATTCTGGGAGGTAAGGAGGAGAGAGAGGAGAAAGAAGCCATGGGTTAGTAGTCAAGAAAGTATGGTTATGAGGGCTGTCCAATTGGAGTTAAGAGCAGCCCAGGAGAACCATAGTAATCAGTAACTAGGGTTCATTGACAGGAAATAGATTGCTTGTTTGTTTGTTTATTTTATTGGATATTTTATTTATTTACATATCTAATGCTATCCCTTTTCCTTGTTTTGCCTCTGCACACCCCCTACCCTATTTCCCCTCCCTCTGCTTCTATGGAGGTGCTCCCCCAACCCCCACTCCAACCTCACTACCCTGGCATTCCACTATACTAGGACATCGAACCTTCACAGGATCAAGGGCCTCTCCTCCCCATTGATGCCAGATAAGGCAATCCTCTGCTACATATGCAGCTGGAGCCACGAGTCCCTCCATGTGTCATCTTTGGTTGGTGGTTTAGTCCCTGGGAGCTCTGGGGGTCTGTTTTGTTGATACTGTTGTTCTTCGTATGGGGTTGAAAACCTCTTCAGCCCCTTCAGCCAACCATTGGACTGAGCATGGGGACCCCAATGGAAAAGTTAGAGAAAGGACTGAAGGAACTAGATTTTAATAGCGTATCTGCCCAGCCTTAGTGCTAATAAAGACTTATTATATATATGAAGGTCCTGTCTGTCTTTTATTCAAGAACTGAATGATCAAAGGCAGGGTTAAAGCCCCAGATTGAGATTAAATATTTTCTACAATAGGTTGAGGAGGAGATAAAGTCACACCTTCACTTTTAGTTAGCTTTTTATTTTTTTTCAGTAACATTCTATAAAAAAGTATTTAGATAATAGGACTTAATTTGACACATGTAAGCTCACCGAATTAGTCTTATTAGCAGACCCTACCTGAACGACTTATTCTACCCATGGGCTTACAAAGGGGATGAGGATACCTGAAGACTATTTTGGCCCTAATCCTATCTCTAACATGCAGCACAGGGTCTGATAGGGCAACTCTTGACAGTGACTTCTACTATGTGACACAGTGATACTATGGCCCCTGTGCAGAGGGGTCTGCCTGCAGGGGGAAGGGAGGCCAGGAGCTTCTGACTGTCACTTCTGGAGTCTGGGGACTATTTGTAGTTTGCCACTAGATGTCTAACCACAGCAGAGTTCTCTTCCATCCGTGCAGATGGCTATATTGTAAATTTCCTTCTCTGGAGTCAATTATGGTTGAACCCTACAGAACTTGCTATGTGTATAGAATCCTCTCATTTCTTTTAGTTTTAGTATCTACTCCCTTCTCTGTATTGGATATAACATCTACATTTGATAAATGAAAGGCTCTTAAGTGGCTTGTCATCACACCAACACCTTCAGTTCGTTTCTCTTGGGCCAACTTTGAGAGAGAAAAAAGACTTAATTCAACCATAGGGGTGGGCTGTTATTTTTCATTCTTTGACAGAGGCTCTAGTTATCCCAATGGCTTCCTGGAATGTTCATAAGAAAACTTAGAAACAGATTGTTATTTGTTTAAACCAATTTGTCTAACACTGGTTTAACAAAACTTTGACCCCTCCGGGAACTCCTAGATTCATCCAGGCATCCTTTTTTTCCCTATGCCTTTGAGATGTCATAATTCCAACATGCAGGGCAGACATCTGCTTTTGAACAATACAGAGTAATAAGGACCAGATATATCTTCTTGACTGAATGATTTTTTAATGCAGACAAAATATGAAATAATTGTTTTCAGACTTCAGATATTAGACAGCACAAGGCTGTCTTGATCCTTAAGAGCAGGCAATTGAATAAATATGAGTTGTCTTCTCTCCACAGATTTCTTCCTCAGAAGAGATTTCATCCCAGAGTCCAGGAGAGGGAAATCAAATAGACAGATAACAGTTAATTCCTAGATGCTATGTAACCAGGTTTTAAAAGTTTCCAGGTGGAGTTTTATGCTAGGCAGATTTCCATGCAGAATCAAGATTCTACCATGTCCACACCTTTCTCCTGGGAGCAGGTGACACTTTCCTATTGTTTTGCCTAAAGTTGATGCATCGTGGCACATCTCATGATCAGAGGATCTATTCCTCACCCTCTGGCTTAGAGAGATTGGGCTCCAGGGATCACTGCTCATGCCTTAGGTTAAAACAAATGAGACTGCTTGACAAGAGTCTTGCTCCTGCAGCAGGCCTTGCCTTTAGAAAGCATAAATCTCAACTAAAAATGTCAGACCCTAGAAACAGAGACGATATAATTTTGGTTTTCCATGAGGCCTGATGTACATCCTAGTATTAAGTGCCCCAAAGTGATTTCACTGGTACTGTGATGGTATTTGCTTTCCTTATGACAGATCTGTACTAATCAAAGCAATACCTTTATTATGCCTTCCTACAGATTGCTATAACTTCCCCACTTTTATTAATACTAGCTAAGGTATATGGAGGCCTTTCTGTGAGCCAGGTTCACTTATCTTACCCAATAATCTGGTAGGAATATACACTATTATTGAATTGTACAGATTATGGCCTAAGGCCACATGGGTAATAATCATCAGGGCTTCAACTCAAACCCAAGTTCAAGTGAATCTGAATGGTTGTCACACACCCCCTTGCTCCCTCTGTTTATGTTCCTTGTTTACTGTATTGATCAATATGTCTTCCACTTAAGTTAATTAAGACAACATAATAATGGAAGAAACTTGGAGCATGGATATGATTTTTCTTAATATACAGACTCAAAATTTTGTCCTTGGAATTTCTAATTCTTAGATAATTATTACTAAAATTGGATTCATTTTCCTTGGGTGAGTTGTCAGTTAAATGCTATTAAAATTTCAATTAGAATATGTATGAATAACTACTTTAGCAACTAATTCAATACAAGATAATCTCTTTTTTTTTTTCTCCAAGAAAATGTTCATTGCCGGTAAACATGTTTTTAGCTAATAGGTTTTAAATTAAACTCACTATAAATGGTATTTTATTGCTATGTAGGAATACTGAAGTTTTATCAGGAAGGAATATTTATAAGCAAATAGATGTGAATAGAAGGAAGATAAAAATTTATTTTATTGGTGTTCATGGGTGTATGCATACACACACATACACATGCATACAGCACCTGAAGGGACCAGAAGAAGGCACAGATCCCCTCTAGTTGAGTGAAAAACAGTAGTAAAATGTCTCATATGGGTGGTAGGAATTGAACTTGGGTCCTGGAAAGAATTACCTGCTGGAACATCTCTCCGTCCTTTAGAAGGAACCTTGTGTGGAATTGTAGGGCAGAGGAAGAGAACCCAAAACTGGAATCTGCTAATCAAGTATGGTTTGAAAGGGGAATTTCCAACCAATCAGTAAATTCAAGAGTATAGTTTACTTTTCAAGAATGAAATAAGCACCACTTTGATGAGCAAGCCTAGAATCTTTATTAATCAAAAAGAGAAGTAAGGAGGCTTAGGTTAGAGAGAGTGGGAAAATGAGCTGTTGGACTAGTGGCTGGAGGGAAATGGTTTGAATGCACTTGTACTTTTGGCAAGATGCTAGCAATTTCTCTGTCTTATTTCAACTTCAGAAGGAAATGAGGCAATAAAATACCCTGAAAATTCTTAAACCCATAAAATCTTACACGATGTTTTGTATATTTTGTCTGAGATTATTGGTATAGCATTTGCCTTGCAACATAAGGACTTGAGTTCAGCCACTTAAAAAGCAGGGCACTGCAAAGTGCCAGTTACACCATCATAGAAAGGGCAGAGACAGGAGGCCCCAGTGGCTTAATGAACAGACAGCGTAGCCAATGAGTGAGCTCTCACTTCAGTGAGTGATCCTATCTTAAAAAACAAGGTGGACTAATAACCACTTATCCGAGAATGCATACCATGTGTGTTCTTTTGTGATTGGGTTACCTCACTCAGGATGATACTCTCCAGATCCATCCATTTCCCTAAGAATTTCATAAATTCATTGTTTTTAATAGCTGAGTAGTACTCCATTGTGTAGATGTACCACAGTTTCTGTATCTATTCCTCTGTTGAGAGACATATGGGTTGTTTCCAGTTTCTGGCTATTATAAATAAGGCTGCTATGAACATGGTGGAGCATGTGTCCTTATTACATGTTGGAGCATCTTCTGTGTATATGCCCAGGAGTGGTATAGCTGGGTCCTGTGGTAGAACTATGTCCAATTTCTGGAGGAACCACCACACTGATTTCCAGAGTGGTTGTACCAGTTTGCAATCCTACCAGCAATGAAGGAGTGTTCCCCTTTCTCCACAACCTCTCCAGCATCTGCTGTCACCTGAGTCTTTTATCCTAGCCAATCTAACTGGTGTGAGGTGGAATCTCAGAGTTGTTTTGATTTGCATTTCCCTGATGACTAAGGATGTTGAACATTTCTTTAGGTGTTTCTCAGCCATTTGGTGTTCATTAGTAGAGAATTCTTTGTTTAGCTCTGTACCCCATTTT
The DNA here is from genome assembly GCA_019843815.1 of Montemys delectorum. Taxonomy (NCBI): domain Eukaryota; kingdom Metazoa; phylum Chordata; class Mammalia; order Rodentia; family Muridae; genus Montemys; species Montemys delectorum. Next base: position 9,942 of record JADRCD010228961.1, read on the forward strand.
TTACTAGTACCCTCAGAGCTCCCAGGGACCCAACCACCAATCAAGGACTAAACATGGTGGGACTGAATGTTTTGGCAGCATGTGTATAGTAGAGAACTGCAAATTTGATCATCAATAGGAGGAAAGGACCTCGGCCTTGTAAAGGTTTTCTGTCCCAGTGTAGGGGAATGCCAGGACCAATAAGTGGGAGAGGGTGGGGTGGCAGGCATGGGGGGGGAAGCAACAGGGGTTTGTTCTTGTTGTTTTTGTTTGTTTGTTTGTTTGTTGGAGGGGAAACTGGGAAAAGAGAAATTTACATGTAAATAAAGAAAATATCTAATTAAAAAAGATAAAAAAAAAAACAAGGTGGAGAAGAGTGGTTGAGGAAGATATGGTATGTTGACCTCTGGCCTCCACATGCACATGTAGCTACATGAACACACACACACACACACACACACACACACACACACACACACACAGATAATAGGACATGAGCACTTTGGTGTTACTAGGCAAAAAGCAAGTATTAGATCTACCACTGTTAAAACAAAACAGATAGAAGGTGGCAATCTCATGAGCTTTCTTACCAGCAGACTCCTTTTGAAGATTCGTGTACATCTGAAATTCCTATACATAAACCTAGGTATCATTTTTTTTCTCATCAGGATTTAAAACTGTTACTATTATTAAATATGCTTGTTAATGTCATTATTACAATGTTGCTGCCTATGGTGAAAAGTGGAGTGTACTTAAGGGGTGCACAGTGATTAGTGGAGCCCCTGCTCAGCCCAGATTTAAGACAGTAGTCTCTTCAAAAGTTTGCATATGTCTTTTCCCTAAATGTCTTATGCTATTTTCATATATTCATTTTTACATAATGAAAGCATGCTGTATTCATCAGCTATAATATAGGCATTGTAGCACAGTAGACCTCACAGGAATTGTGGGATCTTGCACATTGTCCCTATTAAATAACAAGGATAAGTATAAGGTAGAGTCACTTCTAGTTATGATATAAATAAAAACAAACAAACAAACAAACGGACAAAAACAAAGGTCTCACTAAGACATTACCACAGTAGGAGAATTAAAGATGAAATTTAAAAACTTAGCAGCAGTCGATCCTTTGGAGGAGCTAGGAAAACCAGTAAAGGAAGCCTAGGACACAATGTAAGAAATGGAAAGGAAAGGAAAGTGTTGCTTCAAGAGAATGTTGATGAAGGACTCTAGTTAAAACAGAATGATAACGATAAAGAAGAGGCTGCTGATGTGGAAAACTGGCATCACCAGAAAGACTACAAACTGGCTTTGGAGTCTTCACTGCCTCTTAGTAAACCATCTGAGTTAAAGGATGCATCTACATCTAGCATGCACAAAGGGGTGTGGCCTGTGACACCATGGGTGAAACACGAAGTACCTAGCACATAGTAAGCTCTGATTGACCAAAAGATGAAGATGTGGAAGATTAAAAGAGCATTGTTCGGTACTTAATCCAGGGATGTGCAACTGGCCAATATGCAAGAGCAAATATCAGTGGAGTGCTGACCCTGAAATGGAACATCTATATCACATCCTTTCTTGCTAAGAGATCACTGTGGAAGAGAAGGCACAGGCAGGGACTAACTATGAGGAGAGGGTGAATATGCTCAAGACACACTGTATGAAAATGCCCAAGAATTATTTAAAAACTATTTATATTTGTATATAAAAACATAAAAGATATTAGAATCAACATTACATTTTTTTTTTTTAGGCCACTGAAGAGTTCTAAACTTGTGGGTACAGAAAGGAGGAAAAGTCAAGTAGATAAATAAACCCAGAAATCAAGAGAGGGATGATCAAGTAGGCTCAAAGCATAGTAGACTGAAGCAGTGTGATAGAACAAAAAATTGAATAGAAAAAAAAGTTCCATTTTTTTTGGAACAAATGGAAAAGTCATATTTGGGACTATTCAGCATGGTGTCTTGTATTTATCACTTGCTGTAAACATGCATTTGACTCTTATGCTATTCTGATATTTTATTCAAAAGGATATCATCCAAAAAATTTTAAGTGTCCTTAGTGATGTGAGAACTATATTATAAATCTTGTAGAGTACCCAAAACTCTAAAGTAAAAGAAAGTGTTAGTGTTTTATAGTCTGGTTTAAGCTATCTGGAAGACTCAATAAATCAGAATCCCTTATTCCCTAGTGTGGCATAGAAGGAAATCTTTATTATAGCCTTGTGATATATTTATTGCATAGTTAAGGCTACTCTCAAGAGGAACTGGAACTGAGTAAATCTGGAAAGACTACTTACTTTCAAAGAAGAGGAGTAAAATTAAGAGATGGGTCTCAGTTCTTTCAGAGAGTGCTCAATCTTGTGTTGTCCAGTAAGCTAGAAAACCACAGACAAATGATGTAGATGCCGTAAAAATCATTCTATTTTTCTTTTATCTCCAGTTTCTTCTGAAATGTTTTTAATTTTAAACAGATCAAGACTTCTTTTCCAGTTTCTTGCATTTTATGTCAAGTGCACGTGATAAAATGAGTATAGGTGAGAAAAGAAAGAACAAAACTACAACAAATTGAATAGAAGAAAGAAAGATGGAAGATGAGACTAAGGGAGAAGCATTCAAAAACAATTGCAAAAGGATACTCTCCTGAATAAATGCTTATCTCCAGTTCCCAGTGTTTGCTATATTCCCTGAAAGCCTTCTCTCCAATCAGATAAGAATGCTTACTGTCCCTTTATATATTTAGAGTACATGAGCACATTCAAGTCTCTGAGATGGAATCAATCTGACTTTGTTTAACTTGACATTTCCCAAATCTGTGTGCTCATGTGCCCTTGGGTAATATCCACTAATAGCCACAGTAATTTTATTCCTATAACATACACTTTAGGAAAAATGAGACATTGCACATTTATTTGCACATGCTATTGAGTTTTTCTTTCTCCCTCTACAAACAACTTATCTTTGGCTGCTATTGTAATGTACCAAGTATATTCCATGTCACTATATGAGGTCAATAAGGCCTTCTTCATCAAATTCTGCTCGATTAAGTATATATACATATGATCTCTAAGATATAAATCTACAGTACTTGAATGTATGATTTGATCAACAAAAGATATAAAATTAGCTGAACTATTACCAGGCACGTCTTTTGGAAAGACTTTTGGTAAAAAGTTTCTCCTAAAGATATTCATGCCTCAGTCCTAAAAGTTTGTGGATATTTGCCTTATGTGATACTAAGGAGTTTGTAGCTATAGATACAGAGATAGATCATGTTGGATTATCCAGATCGGATAACTTAATCACGCTGGTCTTTGACTGTAGAGAATATTTACAGGTGCAGCCAGCCAGAGAAGTGTTCAAGGATTTGGTCCAACATTTAAATGTAAAGATTAGAGAAGAGGCTCATAAACTAAGGGGTGTGGCCTCTACTAGGTGCTAGAGAAGACAAGGGAGCAGGTCTCGCTCAGAAAGGACTGCATCTCTTCTGACAACTCAGATTTATCTCAGTGACATCTCTGTCAGACAAACCAAAGGGCAACACATTTACAATGTGTTCCTCACCATAGTGTGTGTGTGTGTGTGTGTGTGTGTGTGCGTGTGCGTGTGCGTGTGTGTGCGTGTGCGTGTGTGTATGTGTGTGTGTGAGATGCATGCATGTGTGTACATATGTGTGAGTGCACATGTGCATGCCATTGTGGCTCACACAGAGTGGTCCGGACATTCTGCAAGTGCTCTGCTCTCTGCTCTTCATCTTCCCTCTGACCAACTACAGGCAACCATTTATTTTTTTTTCTGTTCCACATTGTTGGCTTTTCCAGATATCTCATATTTGGAATCACACAGTATGGAGCCTTTCAGATGGCTGCTTTCTCTTGTGATATGTATTTTTCTGGTCAAGCCACCTTGGAATGCATTTATAATTAACATATGACAAAAAAGAATACAGAAGGATAGAATAGTAAGTATTTGCTATTGAGAAGCCCCTATGAGAAAAAATTCTCTCTAAAATTACTGTCTGGAGGGTGGTTCAGAGCTCCCCAGTAACTCGAGCAGTTTCCTGGCTAACAATGTGTGTATATGATGATTCAAGAATACTGTCTAGTTGAGATTCATGTTAGCCGTACAACCCATGCCATCCCCTTTTGAGATTTGAACAGAGAAAATTGCAAAGGGCGATTTCTTCCACCACAAACATCATCTCCGTTTAGTTGTTAGCAAGAAGCCAAGTTGAGGTCTACCAAAGAGAAACTCTGCTGGCTTGTGTTAAATGACCTCCTAATGACTTCTGTTGTAAGATTCATATCTGCAAATAAGCAGATTGAGGTGCTGTCTTTCCACATAGCAATCCATTGTTCATGCTTCTTAGGTATGGATCCTGATCATGGAATGAACACACAGCTTTTTTTCTTCTTGAATATTATCCATCTGCTTCCTTTTCTTAGTCCTGTCAGTTAAGAGTGGATTGATTCAGCAGTCAATAAGCCAGGGGAACCAATCAGAACAGAAAAGCTAGGCAGATAGCATTGATTTTGTGTCCAGTATACAGTTGGCTAAGCTGCACTGCCTGCCAGCATTTCCTGACCAAACCCCCTTGCCTCTGTTGGTGACACTGGCAAGCCTGCTATCTCAGTCTATTAGGTGCATGCTAGATAGAGTCCATGTACTCTATATAATTTCTCCCTGGGCAGTATGCTCAGGTCTCTTCTTACAATGAGAGGGTAGTGGACAGCATTAGTCTCCTATTGAGAATATTTCATTTTGTTTATAAGAACATTCATTCACCTTGTATTATCAGGTATAAATATAAAGTGAATATCATAAGCATAGAGGTATTTAGAATCCAGTACCTTGTAAACTGGTCTCTAACAAGAAATGGGGCTTGAGATTAGGGAGCTGGAGGTACACATCTCAGGGACAGAACATGATCCTAGCATACATTAGGCTCAGAGTTTGATCATAGTTTCACAAATAATATGCCAGTACTAATAACAATCATAGTAAATATGATTTATATCTAATGAAATAAACATTAGAATCTAAAGGCTTCTAAGGAAGAATATCAGTTGCTTGTGTAAAATATATGACCACAACATTGGTAATTTTAAAGCTTTGGGACAGAGTATCATGGGTTACACCCTCTAGATCAAATCTGTAAATGAAAATATTTAGACATAAGACTTACTCACAGGTGTATTTATTCTAACTACACAACTTAAAAAACAACTTAAATCATAAGGAGGATATTGTCAAAAGATAATTTTCACAAGACAAATTGGTTTAGAGGTTGACATTGTATGCATCAAATTTGTCTGGAGGTAAGAGTTGTAACAAGGTTAAGTTAGAAAGACCAATGGGCTGTGTGTGTCTCGTTTTACTCACTTTCTTATGGCACATGGCATCCGGTTTTTATGAAGGCCTACCTAAATAAATTGCTCCAATAGAAAGTGAAAGTTAAAGCTACTGAGACGGAAGAGCACTGGCTGCTCTTTCAGGAGCACCAAGTTCGTTTTCCATCACACACATGGTGGCTCACAGCCATCTGTAACTCCAGTTCCAGGGGATGTGATGCCCTTTTCTAGCTTCAGTAGACACTGCATACACATATGTGCTTTCATACTTATACATACACATAGAATCATACACAGAGAGTAAAAACAAATTTAAAATAATTTTATTAGGTGAAAGTTAGGAGCTGTTCTGTATAGACATTAGATTTCTCTTCTGAGTCTAAACCAAGTGTCCTCTCCTTGAATGGGCAAGCGTTACCTCCCCATTTAAAACATGACCACAAAAATGATTGAGACTAAATGGAATGATTCTCATGGACATTTCCTTGTTTGGGACAGTAGGACTAAAATGGTTCTTCAGGACTAAAATGGAATGATTCTCTTATATTATACACAATGATTTATTTAGACAGTGCAAAGACACTGATGTATGACCTAATTTCAACAGTCAAATCGGTATGGGAATTGGTCATATGTCATTGTGGAGAATCGGGGAATGGCCTCACTGCCAATGTCTTCAGTGGAGCTTAGCGTACAGGCGTGTGTGCCAACAATAACACCAAACCATGTTTAAAACATATTGGAATCTTTCCAAGTTGATTGAACAAAACTCTGAACAAAAATCAATTTTGGTGTCAGCAATTATTGTGCTAATAGACTCACTGGTTTGGAACTGTGTTTTTTTTTAATCATATGTGTGTGCATGTATGTGCAGATATCTTTGTGTGTGCATGTGTACAAGTGCATTGTGCCATGCATTAAATTAGAAGAGAGAGGACAACCTCAAGTCTTGGTTCTTGCTTTCCACCTGGTTTTAGAGAAGGTTTGTTGCTGTGTGTGCCAGGTGAGCTGTCCTATAAGGTTTTGATTCATTTGTCCCCCACTCCCATCTTATAGGAGCACTGGGATCATAGATGAATGCTACCACATCCAGCTTTATATGAGTTCTGGCAATCCGAACTCAAATCATCTTGTTTTTATGATAAGTGCTTTACCCACGGAGCATCTCCCAATATCCAGGATTGATTGTTCAATTCTAATTCACTGACAATTAATCTGACTTTGTTGTCATTGCATTTCAAAGATAGCAATCTTTGAGAAGGTGTGGGTGGAGTAGACAGACAGAAGCACATGCCTGTGCACTTGGTGTCCCCCATGGATTTAGCTTTGATTTTAATGGGACTGACCTTGTGACGTTGCTATGATGAGCTCTGACCCAGTCAAACCTCTAACAACCCAGCAGAATTAGTGGCATGTGAATTATTTAAGCACAGAAATGCATTGACACAGAAAAAAGGAAGAGCTGTGTTCTCGGGCATTGAATTAGTTCTTAGGCACCTTCCCAGGAGTTCAGGTTCTGTGGTATGCACATTTGGCAATAATAAGACAGAGATACCATTTTAATTTCACAGCGTTGCAACGAAGAGAACCAGCTCTCGAAGCGTTGATTTTGGAAAGAGTTTATTTTTTCTAACGTAAGATTCCTCTTTAGATTTCTGACTGTTACCTGGTATATGAATACTAATTCAACTTGGAAATGGTTTATTTTATGTTTTTTTACCTGGGATTGTTCCCAATTAAGCCCCAGTGTCTGTACACACATGTGAATTTCATTGCCAATTATTTTACAGAGAAAGGGAGGTATAGCTGCGTGGAACTCTCACCTAATCTGTATGAGGTCTTGGGTTCCATGTCCAGAATGTATAGACAGACATACAGATAGGTAGGTAGATGGATACATACATACGTACATACATACATACATACATACATACATACATACATACGTGCATACATACATGAATGCATAGATACATACATGGATAAATACATAGATTGTTGATAGATAGATACATACATACATACATGCATACATAGAAGACTTTAGAAGTATATAATGTTGAATCTGAATTAGAGAAGACTTTGAACACTACTATTCTTTGAGGGTGAAGTCTTTTATTTCTTAGTCTGTGGTATCTAGTAGGGGTATTGCCACTCAATTATAGAGTGTTTCCATTTTAACTTTTAACTCTCTCTCTCTCTCTCTCTCTCTCTCTCTCTCTCTACATATCTCTATCTACACACACACACACACACACACACACACACACTGCTTCTATATCTCCTTTCCAGAGCTCTTCAATACTCTTTATCCTTCCCTGCATTCTATCTCTAACTTACCCTCCTACTCTCTGCCCTAATTTGCCTCTTTTGTTCAATTATTTCCCTTTAAGCCTTGACACTTTCTATCTCCCTTGACTTGAAAGTCACCCCAACTTTCTCCCTTACTCATTTCCTGACCTTTGTGGTTATTCCAAATGAGACACAAATGTCTGAAGATTCAAAGCTAACATCCACAGTTAATAGGAAAAAGGCCATGTTTGTCTTTCTGCATCTGGATTGTCTCACTCAAAGTGATTGTGTCCAGCCCTGTCTGTTTATCTGAGAATTTCATCATTTCATTTTTTAATGGTGGAATAATATACTGTTAGGTAAATAAACTATATTTTCATTATCCATTCATCAGTTAATAGACATCTAGGCTGTGTCCATCTTCTGTCTTTTGGGGCAAAAGCAGCAATGACATCTTCAACTTTTTATTTTTCTAGATGTTAAAATTTTAACTAAGAATTGAAAAAGACATCTTTCATAATAGATGTACTCATAATCAAGTATGTTTTGTGTGTGTGTGTATGTGTATGTGTTGTGTGCACCTCTGTTTGTATGCATGTTCCCATATACAAAAACAAGAGGCCAACATTGGGTATTTCCTCTATTGCTCTCTGCACTTTGTTTTTTTGCAACAGGGACTCCTACTAGACCTGAAACTCACGGATTCATTGAGATTGGCTGGTCTCAGGTTCTTACACTTTCAGACAGCAAACAGCTTACCCATGGATCCATCTTCTAAGCCCCTAGTACAGTTTCAGATGGAGATATTTACTTATGACTCAGTGACCTATATTGTTATATAGGTTTTGTGGACATCTTCTCTAAGGACCTTAAGACTAGCTCACATGGGTTCTTCTAAGTGACCATTACTATAGTGGGCCTCATCCATACCCATGTCATTACTGTCACTGGATTTTTCCCAATTCACACTTAACTAGCAGTATGGAAATTGCCTTTGGAGCCTACTTTCTGATTGAATTAATTAACCCACAAACTCCAGAGAAGTGGATCTTTGGTGCAACTATCTATACCAGGCGCTCTAAGTGGCAGGTGTCCCCTAGGCATGCTAACACTCAGGCTTTGTACATCTGCAACATTTCCACATTAACTTCTTCAGAGGAATGGGCAAAAGAACAATGTAAAGGATTTTGAATGGGCGGAGCTTGCTACTGGTGTCATCCCGTTGGCTTCCACAAAGTCACAGAGCTAAATCTCACCATAAGAGAAACCCAGAAGGGTTGTCTGTTTTGAACTGATGAAGAGGAATTTTATGCTATTAATAGCTAGTACCTACCACACATACCACTAATGGACTACTATAAAAGTATTTAAGATTTCGTACTGTAGAGAGGGGACCAGCGGGATACAAATGACGTAATCAGGGTGGTGGTAAAGGTGGAGCTTGTTAGGTAAGGGGCAGGGAGAGAACTGCAAAAGAAAGTGGGGAGGGGAAGTAACAACAAGAATGTCTAGAAAAGTTAAAAAAAATACAAGAATCATACTATTAACTACCTAAAGAGTGGACCCTATAATGCATGTAATTACCAGTATAAATATACATAGATGGTTGACACTGCTCTCTCCAAGTGCTAAAGAACACCAATAAAGACTCCAGTACTGGGCATGACAATCCCTCTTTTTGAGTTCTTAGAGTTGTCCAAGAGACTCTCAAAAGGCACAGCTTATTGCTATTGACCTTCATTGCTCACACCCCACCGCAAACCCACTGAGGAGGAAGGTAAGTCTCTATTGCTGCAAACATTAAGGTGCTTCAGAAACAGAGTCCAGATGATCCTGTGCTGGAGCTGACCTGAACGCTTCCTCCCCAAGAGCCAACTTTCAAGGTACCAGAAGGTACCATCCAAAAAGAGAAGCCAATAACAGTCCTACAAGCTATGATGCCCCTGGACCACAACAATGACCAGCATGACATAATAACCCTAAGGGTACAGTACTGCCATGCATACCTTGATGGCAACCAACAGCTCTCTAATTGGAATTAAGACTGACTCAACAAGAAGGAAACCATGCCTGGTACTGGAAATTTAGAGAACTACCCAAGGCTACTGAAGTCGTGGATCACAAAAGAGAACCTGTAATGTCTACTTTACTAAACAAGCATCATCCATAACAACCATGGAAACATTTGTGTTTATTCTCAAAGAGAAGTGTAGCTCTCACTCTCTATCAAGGAATTCTCTAGATGCAACAGATAGGTACGGTTACAGAAAACCAAAACCAATCAAAACCGAGAGTGGTAGGGCCAAGTCCCCGTGGATACATTTACAAGACACTCCCTTACCTATGGCTCACAAAACATTGCAGAAGAGGGAAGGAAAGACTGCAAGAGCCAAAGGAACAGAGAGTTTACTGTGGAGTTGTCTTTCCTAGTGATATCAGAAGCTCACTCATAAAGTCTCATCAGCAGGGCTGCTTAAACAAGTGTTGGGTAAAGACAATAAGAGATACCCAAAAAATGGATGGGGGCAAAGTCCATGAGGCCCCAATCCTGCACAAAGACCTATGGACAAAGCCAAGAATAGGAGAAACTATATTCTTCAGGGAAGATCACACCAACTGGTTATCTATACCAAATATTCAGCTCCCCAAACACATATACAAGTCATATTACAAGTATGCTGCAGGTTATATTTAGGAACACGTGCACATGCGCACGTGCACGCACACACACACACACACATACACACACACACTGAAAAAAGAGGTCATTAATTTGAAAAACAACAAAGAAGTTTATATGGAAACAGGGAAAGGTGAAGTAATGTCATTTAATTATAACTTCAAAAAACAAAAGAAAAAACTTTAAAATTTTCATATGGCTGTTTGTTGCATTATTTCTGATTCCTATGTATTAATTTCTTAAATTACTCTTTTTTTTTTTTCCTAGAATGTCTTTATTGCAATGCTGGATTTTTGAGTTGTGGTAGTAGGCAACTTTCTATGACAAAATAACAAAGGCAATTGCGAAGAGAAAAGGATTGGTTTTGCGCTCTGGTTTGTAGATCTTAAGCCAAGATCAATAAGCCCCATTCCTTGGGCTTCTGAAGACAGCAGCTTGTTGCAGTGTGAATATCTGGCTGAAAAAAGTGCTCACATGAGTCAGATACTGAAAACTTGAGAGTCAGGGCCTCTGATATCCTTCAAAAGGGTGTCCCCATTTCCTAAAGATCATCAGACCCGACATCTCAAGGATAAACTACCTGTGAGAATGTTACCAAAGCACGACCCTAGAGCCAGGCTTTTGACATGGTGGACTTAGGGAACACTCACCTAAACCATAGCAGCGTATATTTTCAGTATATTCCAAGATGTAAATGTGTGCATATGTGCATGCATGTGTGTAAGTGTGTGTATGTGTGTATGTGTGTGTGTGTAATACAGTACTGTAGACATGCATATATGTATATTATTTGTTTTTATTTAAATATATTAATTTGTTTGTAAATGTGTTCTTTGATAACTCCAAATCTACTGCATGGCTTCATTTTATTTTACTTAAAGCTCAAATTTATAACTTGAGTCCAGGAATCAATAGCTTTGTTCATCAAAATATCTGTACTAAATTTTAGGAGTAGGTAGTAATATTTATCTATCTATCTATCTATCTATCTATCTATCTATCTATCTATCTATCTATCTAAATATATGATTAGGACCACAAAGGCTTTAGAAACTGGGTCTTTTTATAATTACTCTCATGTCTTTCTTTTTATATTATTTATTTCTTATTAGGTTGACTTCT
>JADRCD010228962.1:0-23376 GCA_019843815.1 Montemys delectorum
TTAGAAGTATAATGAGAAAGGCCAGACATTTTCATAGAAGAGCTGTAATATGAGTCTTTTTACTTCCCTAATTTTCACTGTGAATGTGGATGGCATTTATTAGGCTAGGCTCTTCCTGTGTGAGATGCTGTTGGGTCCTTTGTCTCCAGGTAGGACTAACTCTGTGTTGTAACTCCAGTTGCAGAGGTGCACATGGTGTCTGGCAAGAACCACCACCTTTTCTAGCACCTTCGTGGCCTCATCTTCCTTTCTTGGTAAATTGCTTCCACCTATTCCCCATCTCAAGGTCTGCTATGAGGGGAATTCAAAGCCAGATATCCAATCTTACCAATGAATTTGTGAAAGCAAATTAGCAAAGTCTAACCCACTTCAGACATAGAAGAGATGCCATTAAAATCTCAGCTTCTCTCCATTCCCCAATCTATTTATGTTATTTGATAACTGAGATACTTAAAATACCCTCGTGCCTGTACTTGAGTACCCACACTGTGCTAATGTCCATCGGCTAATATTATGGCTGAGCTTATTTTTCCAGATTGTCACTATCTCTACTTGGATGTCTAGAGCATCTTAGACTCTGTGTAGCTGTGATTTTACAGCTGATTTTTTTCCTCAGAGCAGCCATTTTCATAGGCTAGTTCTATCTCAGTTAATACCAGCAGCTTCTTTTCAGTCAGATTTGCTAAGGAAGGAAGCACATCAGCTGTTCTCAACACCCGTGGGGGTTGAATGACCATTTCACATATCAGATATCCTACATATCAGATAGTATACTACACTATAATTCATCACAGTAGCAAAATTACAGTTATGAAGTAGCAACAAAATAATTTTATGTTTGGGGTCACTCCAACATGAGGAAGTATATTAAATGGTCACATCATTAGGACATTTGACAACCACTGAATCTTACTATAGTGAACTTCACCACATTCATAAAATATGCAAACACATTATACATTATTAAAAATATACACAGGAGAGCGTAAACTCAAAGTATCCATGAAATCCTAAGAGTAAGAATCCTGGGGAGTGATACTGGTTTTTTGGGTCTTTTATCTTGTGTAGGATCACTGTAGACTCTATTCTGTATTTGGTTTAACAAAAAATATTCATTCCTTTTACAGATCCTTCCTCATTTTAAAAAATTTCCTTCAGCTTGATGCCCCAGTGTAGGGGAATGATGGGGTGGTGAGGCAGGAGTGGGTGGATAGGTGGGGGAGCACTCTCATAGAAGTAGGGGAAGGGAAGATGGATAGGGGTTTGCAGAGGAGTAACTGGGGAAAAGGGGATAACATTTGAGATGTAAATAAATACAATAGCTAATAAAAACAAGAAAGAAAAAACTTCCTTCAAACATAAATAGTCTTCCATTTTAAAGAAAGAAGTTCCATTACTGAGGACTTGAAAATACTCCTTGTGAACACTTTTTCCCTTACTTCTTTACAGTTTTATTTTTCCCAACTATTTAATCATAATGTTTGTACTTTCATGTTCCCAAAACGACACTTTTAAAAGTGATGGGACTGTTTTCTTGAGTGGAAAAAGTTGTGACAGCTGGAAAGTTATGAAGCCTGTGTATCATCACCCCTTCTGACGAAGCCCAAGTGGGCTATTGTTGGTCACAGTGATGGCCGTTTCCAAGCAGGTAAAACTCTTCTATTGCAAGCACAATATTGAATCCAAAGCATAATGTGTTCTTGGCTCCTCCGGCAACTGACATTTGCCCCAGAATAGCTTGGTGGAAAATAAGCCATCATTGACAGTTGGAGGTCATGCCCTATAAATATTAAAAGTTCTGGGCTGCAGGCAAGTTTCGGAGTAGAGCCTGGAACTTTTCATTTATTGGTAACATCTTTCAAACTGCCAACGGCAGACATTTCAAACTAATCAAGGTTTTAGACAAATAAGGTAGTTTCCGTTTTTGACACCATTTCTTTCCATGGATGCAGCATTTCACAAATGCAAAAAAAAAAAAAAAAAAAAAAAAAAACAAAAAAAAAACAAAACAAACAAAAAAAAGCCTTCCCTCTGTATCTTAAGGAAGGAGGGGAGTGTGACCTTGAAAACATTGCTTAACTTGCCAGTATTTAAACAGAAATGAGGCTTTCTTTTCTCTCCCACACATACCTTAAGAATGCAACTGAGGTGTGCAACAACAGCTTGACAAAATTGATGGTCAGAAGTGGACAGCCTTAATCATTATAAGTGATAAGTTTTGAATAGGGGGGTGAGTGTGTCGTATAAAGTAACTGAAAATACACAAGCAAAATAAACTGATAAAGATGTTCACATCTTGATGAAAGGGAAATACAAACTATGAGGATCTATTGTGCTGAGCCCCATTTAGAAAGAATCAGCTTGAAAAGAGCCATTTCTTCATTCATGTGGCCTCAGCCCCTCCCCTTCCAAGAACAAGTGTGGGGCTGGCCTCCTCGTGAGATGATAAATGTAATCTGCCTCTTGAGGGCATTTCTCTTCTCTCTTGGACTCTTGTTTTTATTCAGAATGTTTACATTGTCAATTATATGCCAACTCCAGGCTCATGCTTTGCTGCATGGGAATGCGTAAGCATTAATAGGAAAGCGAATGCAAGGATGCATAGCTGGCCTACTGTGTTCTTGTTGTCAACACTGGCTGCCAAAAACAATGTCCAGAATCACAAAATAAAAAGATAAATACATTTGATGACTTGGGAGAAAATATTCAATTTGTTTTAGCATTAGATTATTTCTATCTGGAAAACAAAACAAATTTAAGAGATGCTTATGTTATATTTATCATGAATCACAGCCATACAAATTCAGGTGTAAAATAAGAGTTTACATGAGTTCTTTATGGTCAAGCTTAGTTTTTCCTAAAAGATGTAGATTTTGAGAAAATTCTTCAGTTAATATGTCAGTGCCATCACTAGTGTACTTTTGTATGTTACAGCTGCTCCTGTAAAGTGTTTTTCCTTAGTGAGGACACTGTACTTATGTGGTAGGTTGTGCCTTTGCATTCTTTTTGATGAGTAGTTTACTTCCTGCTTTAGTTTTAGAAACTTTATTAATGATAAGAGGAAAAGTAATTTTGTAATACTATTAAGCTATAACTATTTTCCTAGTCTGTGTTAAAACTATTGCCTCTTTCTAGTGATTAAATTAATTAGAGCTGATTTGTTGAATAAAACAGAGAACATGGAAAATGTCTTGGAACTCCCAAAATCGTAAAGGAGACGCCTACACTACAAAAAAAGCTAAAGTGTTGGGAAGAGAATCAGAGATGCACACGAAGTCTTTTTAAAGTTCTGCATGACAGTGAAGGAGAAGGAAAACATCCTGACATAAAATGATCTATAAAGATCAGGAAACTACCACATTTGTTAATGAAAACACATACAAGTCATCCATTTTTGTCATTGGTCAGCAGGTTAATAAGTATTAAGAAAATATTTTATGTCATTAAAAACAAAGGTACTGGGTTGGTGAGATGGCTCAGCTGACAATAGTGCTGGTACCACTTTTTGAGGACCCTAGTTCCGTGCCCAGAACCACAGTGAAAAGACAGAGTGACTCCTGAAAGCTGTCTTCTGATCTCCCCATATGGACCATCACATGCACAGATTGCACACACACACACACACACACACACACACGCACACACACAGAGAGAGAGAGAGAGAGAGAGAGAGAGAGAGGCTTATACATGCACACATATACACAGACAGACACAGACACATATACACACTACACACAGGTACACACAGACACACAGAAACAGACACACATGTGTATACACACAGACAGACACATATACGCAGGAACACACAGACACAATGACAGACACATGTACATACTTGGTGAAATAAAATAAACTGGCTGTCTCTTGTCACAAATATAGCTTTTAGTATTGAGACTGGGTTACCTCTTAATGATGTTTTGGCCAAAGGAGTCCCATGGGAATCCTCGAACAACCCAGGATATTGCCAAGACAATAGGTTGTACTTCATATACTAACTGTAATGCCTTATTGCTGAGAATAATATCTACACAACTCATTGAACATGGAGAATTTGAGCTGGTGCCTATTTAGATCCTTCACCCCCATGTCCCAATGGTACTCTGAATGAAACACCAACCCAGCCTCAAACAAACTATTTGATCAAAAATGATGTTCTTCTTGCAAGGTATGCTAGAGCAATGGTGGCACAAAGGTTATGGGAGCAACCAACCAATGTCTGATATGACTTACAGTCCACTCCACAAAATGGAACCCATACCTGATACTACTTAGGTGACCAAGTACCCAAGACTAGATAGCCCAGGGATCTAGACTAAGATTACTTCCTTGTTCAGCCACCAACAGAGAAGCTTTCTCCTGCAGAAGATGGGGACCCCAAGCCAGACATTATTCAGAGATTAAGAGACCTTAGACCACTGAACCCTAAGTGGGATGTTTCCATCAAATACCTCCTCTCACAGCCACAGAAAAGGAGAAGGAAAGAATTTAAGAGCCAGAGATAATAAAAGACCCCAGGAAAACAAGGCCCTCTAAATAAACATGAACAAAGATTCCTTGAGTATGCAAAGACTGAAATAGCATGCACAGGAACTGCACAGATCTGCACCATTCCCTCTGCACAAACATTATGTTTAGTGTTTTTTATGGTATTCCTGTGGGTGCCAACTAGTGGATCTCTGATTCTTATGCCTTGTCTTGGGCTCTTTTCCTTCTATTGGTTTGTCTTGTCCAATGCCAATGTAGTAGTTGTTATTTTATCTTACTACATTTTGTATTATATTTTGTTATTATCTTTAGATGCCTGTTATTTCCTAGTGTGAGATAAAAAGAAGTGGATCCAGATGGGAGGTGAAGGATGGAAAAACTGAGAGTAGAGGGTGAGAAAACCATAATAAAGATGCATCATATGAGGGAAAGATCTATGAATATATATATGTATATATATACATATATGTGTACATATACATATATATGTATATATATACATATATGTGTACATATACATATATGTGTATATGCATACACATATATATGCATATATATGTGTGTGCATATATATATATACATACATACATACATACATACATATATATGGGTGTGTGTGTGTGTGTCATAAAATTAAAAAAATCTGTTTTAGTCCTCCACAGTTTCAAGGGCAAGAGCTGTTCTCATATTTTAACTTCTTTACTTTTTGTTGTTTCTTACTGGCTATTGATCTGCCCATTGTCCCATGGAGTAATATAAATGAAATTATTCTTAACATAGACATGGTTAATATTTTATTGTGTCTTTTCTATTACTTCTTAAAAATCACTCCCTCCCTTTTTATAGAATCTACTGTATGAACAAGGTTAGTTTTTAAAATTCTACCCTTCTCTACATGTTAGCCAAAAACTGCTCATATGAGATTCTTTTGACAATTTCCCCAAACTGTCTTTCTTTCCTTTCCCTCCATTACATTCCATTTCGCATGTCTTTTTATATACCTTTAATTATCTCCCATGTGCCTTGGTTCTATCATACTAATGCTCTTTGTATGTAGCACACTTCTGGAAGGCAGGGTACATGTCTCATGCATACCTGTAGACTCATCCCATTCCATGATATCTATGGTGCCAACGAAGCTTTCTGTGCATTGATGAGGAATAAATATATTTCTAATGTTCATGACATATTTTCATTTTCTGTATATCAATATTGTTGATTTAGGCAAAGTAGAAACTAGTTCTTTTAATTACAATTATGGTTTTTAAACTTAAACAGTTTTCATTTCTTAGGAGGGGAAAAAAACAAAGAGGTTCTGGTGACAAAGAAAGTGAATTTAAAATACACAAATAAAAAATGAAACTCAAGTCCCTAATTAGGGACCATATTTGATTTGTTTATGATTCCCTGTCCATATTAGGAAAGAGTTTAGCTGAGTGTCCTTAAGAAGACAACTGCATTCAGGTAAACAAGAAAACATACTCTTAACACCTACATAATGTTTTACAATGTGTAATTAATGCCCTTGAGGGAATATATTACAGTTTATTCCAAACCAAACTGAAATATAAATAAAAAGGTAACAGAAGAGGAGGCATGCTATACTTTTTATTTCTATTTTTCATCCTTCTACTCCATAAGGAAGACTGGAATGTTAGGAATTATTCAAAAGATCAGCACATAGTTTTTCCATGAACTTGCAAACTACCTGACCCACCATTGCCACAATTTGTCAATTTTGTTGGCTATACCATGGATAGATAACATGTATACTCTTCCACAGCATCTTGCTGGCAGGGGACACAATTCTGCATAAGCAGAGTTGGTTCTTTTTCAAAACTGTCATCCCAAGTAGATTTACAGTCAGTAAGAGACTTGTCATTAAACCGAGCCAGTGACCTTACATTTGGAGTAATCCCAAACTAGAGCTCTCAGCCTGAGGTGGGCCAACATCTAAGGAACAATTAAGGGTAAGTAACAAGATTGGATTCTGGCATGTGGGGTGAGAGTTCAGCAGAAAAGAGTAGAAATGCTCATGAACTGGTTTAGATAATTTAGATCTGACTGAAGAATGTTTCTTCTATGCAGAGCAGTTAGAGAACTACTCAGTGGGGTCAGCTGGCAGCCACATTAACACAGTTTGAGAGTACATAAGCATCACCTGAGGATCTTGTTAAAATGCAGATTGTGTTGTACCAGGTCTGTGAGTTTTAACTGTCTCCCAACATGATGCCAATGTTATTGGTCCTCAGAACACAAACTGTTTTGGGGAGTCAGGGTTTAAAATTGTGTTATCTAAGAGAGGACTTAGGGATCTTGAGGATTGAATTGAGATCACAAGATAGGAGGAAAAATAGGAAATTCAACATACCAGAAGCCATCTTAAACAATAATGCAATGAGAACAAGAGATAGGCACCTGTTAAATAGGGCAGGGAATCTGAAGCAGAAGTTGTGAGACTGTCCTTGCTGGATACCAGAAATATCACAACAGAGTTCTGGTTTATTGTTTCTTGTTTTTTCTCCTAAATATTTGCCCTCATCTGGAAGATGGAAGATGGAGAGGAGGCACAGGAGCATCTCATGGCTGTGTAAACTAGCCTGATCACATCCCATATTTCAGCCCAATGTTTGCCATTAGACAAACTCACTGTGTAAAGTTCCCAGACAAGCAACTCAGTGGCACACACACCATTCTCTCTCTCTCTCTCTCTCTCTCTCTCTCTCTCTCTCTCTCTCTCTGTTTCTTTCTTTTCTCCTTTCTTTATTAGATATTTTCTTTATTTACATTTCAAATGTTTTCCCTTTTCCTGACTTCCCCTCGAAAAAAACCCCTATTCCCTCCCCCTGCTCACCAACCCATCCTCTCCTGCTTCCTGACCCTGGCATTCCCCTAAACTGGTCATAAAGCCTTCACAGGACCAAGGGCCTCTCCTCCCATTGATGACTGACTAGACCACCCTGTGCTACATATGCAGCTGGAGCCATGAGTCCTACCATGTGTACTCTTCAGCTGTTGGTTTAGTCCCTGGGAGCTCTAGGGGTACTGGTTAGTTCATATTGTTGTTCCTCCTATTGTGCTGCAAACCCCTTCAGCTCCTTGGGGTCTTTCTCTAGCTCCTTCTTTGGGGACCCTAGAACACCATTTTCTAAAACCTGCTCCTGATAACAATGTACCCATCTTCTTTCTTTCTCTGAAGCTTCCTAAAATAAAGTACTTTTTTTTCTGAAATTCATCCTGCTGTGGTCTTGAATTTTATTCTTGGAACTTGTGAGACAAGAACCTGAAAGCCAATGACTCAATGGAAGTTTTGTGTGACCAGATCTGGACCCTTATTCTCAAATTAAAGCACATCTGGGGAAGTAGGGAATTCATTGAACTCAGTGACATCCAAGTGTTCAGGGATCAAAGCGACTCAGCAGAGCTCCTGCACAGACACAATGAGTTTAAGAAGGAAAACTCAGTGTTGGTTCTGTTTGTCATCTTATAGGCCACGAATAATGTTGTTGAGGCTGATTTTAGTGGCCTGACAAAGTTCAGTGCCTAAACAAGAAAATAAGAGAATGAAAAGGTTGAAGATTTTAGGCACTTATTCTAGAAGCATTAGGAAAAATGGTATTGCAGGGTGGAGTGAAACAGTGTGGGAAGGAGATTTTTTTGGTGGTGAGATATATTTATTAACAGAATATTTATACAGTGATCCAAGTAGTCATGAAAAGGGAGAAGCTGAGATACAGGATGGAGAGGAATACCAAGCAGGGTTTGGTGAAGTAATGATGAAGTCCAGTGTTCCCTTGAGCATGGAAAATGCAAACAAGGAGGCAGAACACATGCCCACTGTACAGAGTGTTAGGAGTGTTGGATGTGATGGAAGACCAAGGCTCTCTCTCTTTCTGTTTCCTCAGTGACGCAAAAAGACACTCTTAGAGAAGGTTAAAGTGGCCATGTAGCACTGTAGTAATGAAAATGAGGAAATTTGAAATTGCTTTTCTTTCTTTCTTTTTTCTTCTTTTCCAAGACAAGAGAGAACAGGAAGAGAAGGAAGAGGAAGCAGACAGAAATTGGACAGGCAATTACAGAACTTTCAGGTCTCACTGAGGTTGCACTTGAGGTGAGACATCATGAATTTAAAATGGGGTCATCATTTTTTTTCTTAGTGTACACCTATTAATGGGTACAGAGAAGTTAAACAGGACTTGCTGTAACCTCCCCCAGCCTCAAGCTGGCTGAACTAGACCTTGCTATTGCCACAAAGCAGCTAGCAGATGAGGTTTCCTGAAATAAAGGAAGCCCTTTTGTTCTGCTACTTCTCTGCCTCTCTTGAAGTTCCTGCTAGGAGCTACACCCTGTTGAGCTGCTTCACCTGCCTCCAGGACCGAACAACAAGATGCTAGTTTGGCCACAATATCCTGGCTTACTGGGGGATGGGTTTTTCCCTGACCATTTAATTCTCAGATTCTAACTACACATTGGACCTTGATCAGAAACTTTGACTCAGTCTCGTTATTTCTCTCACTGTCTGATTCCCTTATTTTCCCAGGCCCCCACCTCTCTTCCAGAGACCCCATTTGTATAGCTGCTTATGGCTACTACAACTTGAAATTTTGCTTGTTCATTACAATGCAATAAAAGATATAATGGGATGGGGAAGGCACAAATGACTTTCTCTTCTTGCCAATCTTCATTATCTGTATAAATAGGACTACAACTCTAGACCCTTTGACAGATGTTTGTAACACCTGCCATGAGATGGTATATAAATGACTTTGGACCCACCTATATAGTTTGCTTTGACCACTAGAATGAGAACAGTTGTCATATGAGCAGGATTTAACACTACCTGCATGGTTTGGCTGGTTCTATGCAGCTTCAGCTAACTCCACGAATACAGACAGAGTCTTCTCCAGACAACTACCTGTTCACAATAAAGGAAGCTGGTAAAGATGTGAAGCATGCCTGGGATGTACAGGTCCCCAACATCCAGCAGATATACATTTTAGAAGTAGAACCTCTTTTTGTCAACCACAAAGACCCTGGATTTTGTTACACATCATTATTTCAATAAGAAATCCAACAAATCCATTGCAAAATGACCTTACCAGTGGTAATATGAATGTGTCACCAAAGTGAAGAATAGAATCTAAGTAAGATAAGGCAAGAAGAGACAAGGTATCCTCACTGGAAGTCACATCAAATTGGAAGCTATGTTATGCTATTACAATGTGTGAACTGGATAGATAGGAGACAGCGGCTAGAGAACAGGATGGCTAAGCTTGAGATTGTAAGGGGCTAAGGAAAATGTGATCCAAATTAGCCTAGCTCAAGATCCATCATTTCTTATACTAGGTTTTCTTTTTATGGTGGCTTAACATGGTGGTAGTTTCAATTCCAGGGCCATTTTCTCCCTTCTGGCACCAAAGACCATTCCTTCTTGACCCCTGTCTGTGACAAAAATGTAACACATAGATCCTATGTGTTAAACAATACATTGGTTGCATGAGCTAAGAATTTCTCAGGCATGTAATTAAGTCCTTATCTTAAGGCATATATTGAAGTTAACTGAGGGCTTCAAAAAAGAAGCCTCACTTCTTAAGTTTCAGTCCAGCCTGATTTTAGTTAGGCTTACTGAAAAACTCAGTTTCAACATTCTCAAGCCTTCCAGATGATTCTTCTGGCTCACTAAACTTGCAAATCCCTTTGAAAGAAGTTCCTACAATGTGTTGCTTGTGATATAATTGCATTTTATAAAATGTGGTCTGGGAGGCAGGAATTAGCAAGTATTGCTATAATAACAGTGGTGTCACTAGACCTGGAATGTTAACTATTGTCCTTTACTCTTCTAAACTAAAGAGAAAGCTGCCATGTAACTGCTTTTTCTTCTGACTTATTTTGCCACTCACTTTTTAATGCCACATCATCCAGAGCCTGCAGCTAGCTTTTATTTGGTTTAGATCCACGGCTGCCTTTAAAAAGCTACTTTGTAGACAAAGCAATAACTCCCAGGAATTGCATCTGAAAGTAGAATCGAATCTTCATAATTTGCATTACCTCCAGGTATGTTCATCCCAATGGAGGTGACAGCCATTTAGGCTGAACTTAAGAAGCATTTATAGCTTTGCTTTCTTATGCCTTCTAAGCCACCTGGTAGCTGGTGACATTCATCAGGCAGTGCTCACTGATGTACAATGACCACTGAGACCTGGGACTAAAAGGTAACTGAAGAGAAATTTTGCCATTAGCACTCTTGTGTGATCTTTCAAGGGGAACCAGAGAGGATACCTTATATTTGTAACATGTCCAAGAGATCTAATCATGCGTAATAGAATAAGATACTTAACTAACATCAAGAAGTCCAGTTTTTTTGTTGTTGTTGATGTTTTTTGTCTTTGTTTTTTATATGTTTTGTTTTGTTTTTTTGCTATTTTTGACTTTTCTTAACTGTCCTGTAGTATTGTTATAATAATGCAACCATCCAAGTGTTTGTTATATGATGCTTTACCTGGGGAGACTTGAACAAATGTCTGACTGCTCTCCATAGATAGGCAACTGATGTTAGACCAAGGAAGGGTCTCACTAAAGTCTGTCTTGTACTCCAATGAGATTTACTGGGCTTACTTGCAGAAATATTGGTAAGCAGTTACAGAAATAACTAGAAGACAGCTACCTTAACAAAAGCCCACCTCAACAGGCAACAGCTTATGGAAACTGGAAGTCTTCCATAAGTGATCTGCACATCCTATAGGCAGATCAGCAGGTTGGAGAGTATCCTTCCCAAGTAAGTAGCTTGTCTGAGCCCATTTCAGGCATCTCAGTTGTCTGTGCCTTTTCCTGACAGTTCATTTGGCCTTGACTTCCTCCAGGCAGTTCAGCTGGTCTGGTGCTTGAGGAGAGGGTAGCCTAGTGGAGTAGTCAGTTTCAGTAAACTTCCTAAAGACTCTGAGTTGCTTACTTTCTGTTCTCAATGAGCTTTCCTGCAGGATAGGATATTTCACTGTACTTTAGAGCATTTTTATAATTTCCCCCTTTAATCTGCCCCTATTAATGTCATCTGTCTTGAAGGCTTTCCTCCAACATGGACTGTATAATCTCAGAAGAAATGACTACACATCTCTCAGCCACATTATATTAACCCAGATTAGTCCCTCCTCCAGAAATGATAGGATTCTCTCAAGCCTTTAGTTTATCTTTGTTTTTTGATGAGCTATAACTACTTGTGTTCAGTAGATGTGTCACATTCAAGCTTTTACTTTCAAGGAACTTCATCTATAGTTTTTGTCTCCTTAGATCCTCCAAGTGGTCTACTAGAGGATGAGACTCTTATGCCCCATCCCAGATTATACTATTAGAGTCACTCATCCTAACCCCACACAGGTAGGAGAGACTGATTATGAGAACAAATCTCAAGCAAACCTGTAGATCAATAAAGACTTGTTGCTCTGCTGCTAAGGTTGAAGCTTGACATTACCAGAAAGCCTTGAGCTTGGCAAAATAGAAGACTCCCTTTGTCAGCAAGGCTTCCTCTTCTCAACCTAGGGGATCCCAGACCCCATACTCCCTACTTGCAGAATGTCATGTTGCCTTGGTTAAATTACAGGCTCAGCCTCCTTTCTCTCAAATAAGAACCAGTTCTGCAAGCATCTGAGATTTCAGGAATATCTCCCCATGCTAATGAGGCATTTCAGTACCTTAGCCTTGAGCCAGTGACTTTTCCCACCCTGGATATTCCTATTCCCTAAGCCCCAAACTATATAACCCTTGATTCACAAATAAAGTTGATGTGTCTCCCCAAAGCTGGTCCCGATGCATCGTTATTACCATTCATACTCACAGGCTGTCCCAAACCCTATTTGTTGATTTTGCTCCCTTCATCATTGTGGGTGTTAACCAATGACATCTGGGCGAAGGAAGACCCATGAAGACTATAACAGTTGCACAGCTGGTACCACAGACTGAAGAACAACCATTCTTACCACATTAATTCATTGGATTTTGAATTGGTTGTCTCATAGCAATATCTTCCGGATATTGGCCTCAGTTATTTTTTTTTTTCAAGAGAAGGACCAGTAGACTAATATCTGAGAAACTTTGTTCTTTCTGAAACTATGCTTAATAATTATCTGTGGCTGTCACTCTAGCTGATTCATTTCTATAACAGACTAAATCTGTTAGAGAAACAGGTTGGGTTCTGACTTCTGTGCTTATAAATTTCACAAGTTGTTCTGATCACAGCTGGGATGACAAGACGTCTTTGGCAATCTTTTATCATCAGAATGTATCATTTTTTCCATAGTAATCTATCTCTTAGGGTTATAATCCTTTAGAAAGGCCAGGTGAAATTAGAATAATATTAGGCCAACCAAGAAATAAAGGGGCCTAGACTTTCCAGTTAAACTGTAGAAATAACATCCCTTTGGCCTGGTATGTGTTTTCTGGACTCTTGAGATTTTTTTTTTTTTAAAAATCTCTATGTTGGCTTGAACTTATTATTTGTATTTTGTAAAGATTAGAATTAATTATATAACTAACAGAAATTATTACATGAATTTAAAGAATTCTCTCAGAATATGGTTATGTGCTTTACTAGGCTTTGGCCTGAGTCCAGCAGCCTCAAGGGCAAAATATGTCACCCTTGTTTGTTCCTCCATGCTTTCTCTTCTTGTCTCTCTTGCTGCCACAACTTCCTGATCCACAGACTATATTCTTTATTTCACGTTCGTCTTTTTCTTTTCCTCTACACACTGACTTCCTCTAATTTCTTCATAGACCTTCAGAATCAGGAATGTCAATTCTAGAATTCACCTCACATTATGGCTGCATACAAAGATGTTTCACATCTTTGTGGCCTAATTAAAGCACATCCCTGGGAAGACCTCTATCATTAGAGATCAAATCACAGGTCCAAATCAGATCAATCCAGCTGAGAGGGCAAGCTCTTCCCACGTTCTGTAGGGATGTTCCTTCTGAAGCTATTTGAGAACAGATGCATTAAACATAAGGGTGAAATTGGATAAAGAGATTCCTGTTTGGAATGAGTAAGATTTATAGCATGATGTATTTACATGGGCCCATCGGATGAACATACAGAGATGTTCCAAGTTAAGTTTTTGAAAATTTAACATTTGATCTTACCAAATCAAAGTTCAATATTCACCTTTTTTGAGACAGTTGCCAAAGCTCAGCACAATTTGTGGTGGTTTGCATAAGAATGACTTCTATAGGCTCATATATTTGGATGTTTAGTCATCAGGGAATGGTACTGTTGAGAAAAACTGGGAGGTGTGGCCTTGATAAAGTAGATATGGACTTGTTGGAGGAAGGGTATCTCTGGGATGGGCTTTGAGATTTCAAAAGTCCATAGTATACATAGTTCTTTCTCTCCCTCCCAGCCTATAGATCAGGATGTAGCTTTTATATCTTTCTTTAATACCACACATACCTGTCACCATTCTTCTTGAGTTGAGCAGCCACAGGAACCAAAGATGCCTGTGATTATAAAGGACTAAGCCTCTGAAGCTATAAGCAAGCATCCTAAATAAATGACTTCCTTTATAAGATGTCTTGGTCAATGTATCTTTTCACAGCAATAAAAACAGTATCTAAGACAATATACAACATGATAATTGCATATATGTATACATCATAATTATCACAACCAGTTAGTTATCTCACTTTTATTTTATAGTGAATACTTAAAATATATTCTGATATCAAATTTCAATATAAAGCATAACATTTTAATTGTAGTCATGATGTTATACTATAGACTCCTAGAAATTATATAAAATATTCTAATAATTGTTACCACCACGTGTAGGTCCAAAATTGTGGAAATGAGAAGAAATGGATAAATGGATAGAAACATAGAATCTGAAAAACCACATCATGAAGAAAGAGACAGTCTGAATATAGTAATAATAATAAGAAGAATTAATCAGCAATTCAGTAATGAAAGTATCTTGTCAAAGGAAAACTCAAGATCTGATGGCTTCAATGATAAATCCAAACATTACAGATAGAATGATACTTCTCATTGACAATTTGAAGAAGTTGAATAATATTTTGTAAGATTAGTATTATATTGTGACCAAAAAGAAATAGACTCTTATAAGAAAAGAAAATTACAGACTAACATCTCTTATGAGCAAAGAGACACAAAAAAATGTTCTCAATAAAATATTAGGAAATCAAATTCAGAATCACATGAAAAAAGGATATCAGATGGAAAAGTGGAATCTGTCCCTGGGAATCAAGGATGGTTCAAACTACTCAAATGAGTAAATGCTGTACTATCCATTAACAGAATGGAAATAAAGTAATGTTAAAAATTATCTCAATTCAGTGAAAAGAAAGCATTTTACAAAAATCAATGATAAAACTTTTCATGATAAAACTTCCCAAAAATTGTATATAAAAGGAATGTATCTGAGCAGAATATAGGCCATATATTGCAAGCCTTCAGGTAATATCATACCCAAATATAAAAGGTCAAAATTTTTTTGTTTAAGATTAAAAATAGGTAAGAGATGACAAGTCTTATCCCTTCTACTCATCACATTCTAAAAATACTAAAATAAGAGGTAGAGAACAAAATGAAAGAAAAACATCTAAATAGGAAAGGGAATAGGTAAAATCATCACTCTTTGTGAATTACATGGAGATATATGTATATATCAAATATCATGTTATTGATGAAATAAACCAAAGAATACACATATAAATGGAAGATATGCTCATGAGCAAAAGAATGGATTTATTCAAAATTATTCTAGTATTTATTTGCATATATTAGCATATCTATCTATCTATCTATCTATGCATGAAAAACCCCAGAGAACAAAGCAAAAGCCTTGACAAAGAATAAATCATCTAATTTCTAATTTCAAGCAATATTATAGTAAATTTTAAATTATCGTACCTAAAACAATATATTAATATAAAATAGAAATAAACATCCATGACATTAAAGCAAAAGACATTCATATGTGATCAGTTCATATATGATAAAAGATCTAAGAACACAGAGGAAGCACAATGTATTTCAATAAATACACCAAGAAAACTGGATACCTACGTGTAAGAGGATAAATGTGAACCTTAACCTACATCCCCACCCTCCTTCTGTCATAAAAATCAACACAAAATGGATTGAAGACTTACTTTTAGTCAATGTGAGACTTCTAAAAGGAAACAATGAGAAAAATGATCTAGGCAATTACCCCCAAAGTGCCAACAACAATAGCAAAAATAAATGAGTGTGGCCACAGAAACCTTAAAAGCTATAGAACAACAAATGAGCCAATCAACACCAGGAAAGAAAAACCTGGAGAACAGTAGAAGGTGTCTAAAAGCCTGCATCTAAAGAGAAGTGTTTAAAGCCCAAAATAAATAAGAACGCCATACAACTTAGCAATGGAAAGGAAATAATTTTATTAAAAGAAGTGAAATGGAAGGACTCTCATCCTAATTTTCCCTGGTAAGACACACAGGACACCAGGAAGTGTGTGATCTCACAAAGGCTCTGAGAAATGCACATCAACACCAAAAGAAAGCATCAGCCCACACTTGCCAGGACAGGATTGCTGTTCTCAAAAGGACAAGTAAAAGGCACTGGTGTTGGGAGAGGATGGAGAGAAAGGCGGTAGGAATTATCACTAGAAGTAATAGAACAGCGGGCAGGGTCCTTAAGATCTCACAGCGTAACTATCGTCTGTTCTAGGAACATCAGCATTGTTTCTGAGCACATGGCTGAAGGACGAGAAGTCAGCATTTGAAAGAGGAGTCCTCTGTATTCTCACTTACAATTATTAAGACATGGTTGCCATATAAGTGTCCATTAACAAAGGAGGATCTTAGAGGGTGCCACTCTAAGTGAAATAAGCCAGGCAGAGAAATAAAAATGCAGCATGCCCCTCCCTTCCTTGTCTCTCTGTCTCTCCCCAACCCCTGGCCAAGCCAAAGGAAGCATGTTAGAGTGATGGCTGGTGGCTACAAGTGACTGGAAAGTAAGAAAGTAGGGAAATGTTGCCCCCAAAAGTAGAAATCAAATCACATTAAATGTAATTGCTTGCATGCTTTTGAGAACCCATTATAATTCCAGTTTATATACAGGAGAGCAACAGCATTGGTGTTGAACACACAAGTAGTCTTCATTTATTAGATACAAATCCAACAGCTGCTTTGCACATTGCAAATTTTAATATACACCTTCACTTTACAGAAAATGTAGGGAGTCATCAAAGAAATGACCAAGAAATAAGCACAAGCTCTAGAGGAATAATTTTATCATCAATCTGCCTAACCTGTTTCATAGTTTCATACCCTTGAGCAAGGAATACGTGAGAAAACAAAGAGGGGAATTTGGCTGGGAAATTGTAGGTGAAGAAATAATTGCTTTTTTTGTCCCATTTATTTAGAATGTCCTTTCAAGGATCTCGAATCCCCAGCATCATTGACTGTAATTGTTCACTTAAAATATAAGAAACCCTGTGTTCAAAATTAAAGAGTGCATAATTGTTGCTTTTTTTCTTCTTCTGCAGTTTGATAAAAAATTTTAGAAATTTACAATGACCAGGCACAATCTCTGATAGGACGGAAGTTTTTATTTTAGTAGGAAGTGGGTAGCTGTCCATTAGTGACATTGCTAATTATCCACTGTAAACTGTGATGGAAAATCCCAAGCAATCATGGAAAGTTACAAGTAGTTTTGAGATCATAAATCTACAACCAGTTACGGTGACATGTCAGTTCGCGGGTGTTGAAAGTGACAGTGATAGTTGATTTGATGAAATGAAACTTTGGAAACTCTAGATAGGGAAGGAGACTCCACATAAGAATAAGTCTCCTGGGGAGAAGAAGTATGACGTCAGAGACTGTAAGGAGGCTGGGACGGCCAAGGCCCAGAGGACTTATAGCCAGTGGGGGCTGAGAAGAAATGCAGTGCCAGCAGTGGGCAAGGAGTGTGCACTTTGTATTCAGGACTGCCTCTTTCACTGTGAGAATAGTCAGAAACTATTGAGACAGTTTAAGAAAACAGGCACTAAGACAAAGTTTTCTTTGTAAAAGGAAAAGAAAGTCTTGGTCCTGTATTGAGAATGATCTAAGTAGCAATATACAAGTATGATACAGGCAGAATAGTTAAGAGCCTTGGGACTAGAGAAATGATTAAGTTAGCAAAGGGCTTGCTGTGCAAACATGAGAACAGGAGTTTGCATCATAGAACCAACATAAGAAGTTGTGTGTTGCAGTCAGAGCTCCATAATCCCAGTGCTGGTAAGGGTGGGGCAGAAGGATTCCTGGTGTTTGCTGGTCAGCCAGTGTAGTGGAATCAGTGAGACCTTTTTAGAATGAGAGATACTGTCACAAAATGGAGCAAGTAATAAAGTGGCACGCATGAGGAAAGCATCCAAACTCAACTTCTAGTCTACACAGAAAGAGGAGGGGAGGGAGGGGGAGAGAAGGAGGGAGAGGGGTAGAGGAAGAGGGAGAGAGAAGGGGGAGGGAGAGAGAGAGACAGACAGGGACAAAGACAGACATAGAGACACAAAGAGAAATAGAGACAGAGAGGAAAAGAGAAAACACGCAGAGACAGAGAGAGATACAGCCGAGCAAGAGAGATGCGGGCAAGACAAAGTACACTGGCAACAGTCATAAAAGAAATTGAGACAACTGTGGAAAGTATTTCTAAGGTAGACTTGGCAGGGCTTGTGATGGATTGGGTGAGGAGAATAATATATTAGCTGTCAATATGAGCCTGATCTTCCCCTCTGCTTACATGACCCCTGACTCCTGTTAATTAACATTCCCCAAGAGTTTTGTGTACTATGTAACTGATGTATCCTGTGCTTCTTTCTAATTGAACATGGTCCATAGAAGCAGAAATTTTTGCTGTGTAAACTTTGAGGCTTTGAAGCCTACAACTAAGGCTTTCCTCTTCCCTCTGGTTTTGTTTCTCCGGGACAGCATGCCCAAAGTGCCCTGCTGGAACATGATGAATGCATGAAGGAGAGTCGAGATGTTCAGGCAGCTCAATGGAGCTTGATCTGGATCAATAGACAAACATTTGGCATGTAACCAAAGGAATAAGCCTAGCCAAAAGCCATACAGCCTTGCAGCAGATCCCTAGTTGCCTCCTGATGTGTGAGCAATGACTTCTTTTCTATTGTGGCACCGAGGTTTTATGTGTGCAGCAGATTTGGCAATAAATAGAAAAATATATTTGTAACACAACTCTCTGTTATAGACTGAATTCTTTTGCTTCACAAGTCATTTGTTGATACCCCATGCTCCAGTGAGATGGTATGAAGATGTGGAGGTTTGGGGAGATATATAGATCAGGAGGATGGGGCCCCAAGAACAGCATTGATGTCATTAGAGAAGGAAGAAGCTAATGAGAAATTGAAAAAATCCTGTACAGTAGAGAGCCTCTGGTTGACTTGCCTTTCTGCAGGTTATGTCCCACTTTTGGACTGTTTCACAGAGTTACAAAGAGGACAGGAGCATTGGTGGCAGGAACAAAACAGTCCCAACGGCGACACTGCTAGTTCAAAGCCACATCTCTTCAAAGAGGATGAAAGCAGAAATTGAACAAAAACATCTTTCCTGGAGTTTAACTGTGGGATGATGGCAGGAATGGAGCAGGCTGCTTACATGCAGTCCTGACCCCTGTTTATGGATGTTCTCAAAAGTTTCTACATTTAATTGTTGCTGCTAGGTGGGGGATCAGAATCAATGTTTCTGTCACATTAGGGAGTGCTGTTCAGAGGAACACAATTGCTTCCTTATGGTGTTTTATTTGAACCTTGATTGTTTGTTATTATTTTTAAATGCTTTCAAATAGATTTGAAGTGCTGGTATTCAAAGACTCACCCTAGCTCCTTGGTGAACTTAATAATTTAAGTCTGGCATGAGGCCTGAGATTTTTGAATTACCAGCAGGCTCTCAGGAAATGTTGCTTTCCTGAGGTACATGTACCATGTATTAGATGGCAATACCTTAAGGCATGCGGTACTCTGTTGGAGAATCCTGCTATTAAGGTCACAGCCCTCCCATGACCAGATGTCCTTCTGAGCTTGGCAAAAAATAGAGGCTTTCCTTTCTCTGCCCAGCTTGGTCTGGAGAGCATCCCTGAACACAGGTGCCTGGCCTTATCTGAAGAATGACCTTGTGCAGAGCTACTTAACTCAGCACACAAGTCCTGCTCTGGTTTCCTGCCCATATGATGATTAGGTACTGTATTATGACTTGTACTGCCTGTACCCCTAAAACTTGAGCTGTCTCATTTAAATTAATTCCTGAAGTTAAACTGTCAGTTGGTACTCAAAGCTGTCGGAACCTGGCCCCTGCTCCCTCTCCTCCCCTCACCTTCAAGGACCATCATCAGCCCATGACCCTCGAGGAAGGGAAGTCTCACAGTACTCCAACTCCCAAGTCCTAAGAGAATTGTGGAAGCTTTATTACATACAGTGTCTCTCTTCTCTTTCCCTGCCCTTTCTCTCCTCCTCTCCCCTCCCCTCCCCTCCTCTCCTCTCTTTTTTATTCTTATTCTCTCCTCTTTACTCTTCACTCTCAATCTTTCTCTTCTCCCCTCTCTTCTCTGTCTAATAATTATTTTATCATAATCATCTTATATAAAATTATAACTGTAGATGAACTATTCTAGGTTCAAAATGATGCAATTCTTTCTAATTGTATATGTGCAAATGATGAGAATTGGTAAACTGCATGGTTGTCTGTCTTTCTTTCTCTGTATCTCATGCCTTGTGAAATTGCATCGTCAATCATTCTGAGGAACTGAAAAACTGCAAGTCTTAGAGGACATGAAGTGTTGTCATATCCCTCCACACCTGCATTTTGACTCTCAGGAGAAGACAACTTAGCCCTGCATTACAAAGGAATAGCCATGGGTGGAGAGACAAGGGCTTTGTCCTAGATGAATTCACATTTTCCCTTGGATGGCAGCCAGCATATATGGGAGGCAGAGTTGTACTGTGCCCACTTGGCTACAGACTTTTCTTGTGAGCATCATTGGAGCTATTCCATGTTCCCCAGTTTTCCTTATGAAACTAATAGGCTGAGATATGACAAAGAGTCCAGGTGGGTGGATGAAAAATATTTCCTGGCTCCTGATTTTCCATCTTAATTTTTAACATAATTTTTGGCCATTTTATAAATGAGAAATGAATATCTCACAGAAAACATAGACAAGCAAAAGAATTAAAGAAAAGAAGGTATGGATTCATTCTTCAGAGGAACAAAACTCTAAGTAATTTCTTGTATTTTGAGATCAGAACTTTTTTTTTTCAAAATTAAGATCCTGCTTCATAGGTACAGGTAATTGATTTCTTTTTAGTAAGATGTTGGATGTTTTCACCTATTATTAAATACTGATTAATAACAAGGCTTGTAATGATAGAATTTCTGTCTTTATCCTTTATTATAATTTAAATGTTAAAATAGTGTTCACCCCACTATTCACACACTTCCCTGCTTTGCCTCCCCTTTCTAGTATCTCACATATTTCTGTGCTTATGGAGACATTAGAAATAAGAACAGAGCAAACAAGGGAAGAGCTCTAATCTAGGGCATTTTAAAATGATGGAAACAAAACTTACCTGAGAAATGTACAAGTTCGCTCAAGCCAAGATGTTAAAGGGAAATAGGAGAAAAAGCCTGGGACCTCCAACACACAAGAATATAGAGTAAACTCAGAGAAAGTAAACTACACAGAGAGGAGGCATGGCGGCTATCTGCTGAGTTCAGACTCCCATCTGGGAGTGAATCAGCAGAAACAACAGACTTCAAAAGCAGACCCACAATAACAAATAGCATACAGTTTCTAAAAACTAAATCTGAATAAATATAATACATTTGCTTGGACCAAGGGCAGAGGGTATGAAGGCACTCCCCAATCCCACAATACACAAGTCTGCTGCTTCTCACCTGGTTCCCAGAGTCAGATTCCATGCCTTCTCATCCCCTACTCACAAGAACCATTCCAGGGGGCTGAGGGTTTAGGCAACAACTCTCACCTGAACAGGGACCCCAGTGGACACCAGTTGTATTCGAGGGCTTGTTCTGCTCACGTCTATTGCTTTCTGGGCCTTGGTTTTCTCCCTGTGCTACTGCCCATCACCCTTGATTTGGGCTTCCCTTTGTTCTTGCAGTGAACATCCAACCACAGACATCCTTCCTGCATTGTGGACTATTTTTGTGGCTGAGATTTGTTTCTTGTATACAGCAGAGTGATGGATTCTACTTACACACTCATTCTGATAGCCTATGTCTTTTTATTCCTATTGATGTTGAGAGGTACTAATGACCAATGGTTGTTACTTCCTGTTATTTTGACGTTGGGGGTGGTTGTGTGCATTTCTCTTCTATTGGTTTTAATGGTATAAAATTATTTCATGTGTTTTCTTGAGTGTGCTAAGCCCCCTCAGTGGGTTGGAGTTTTCCTTCTAGTGTCCTCTGTAGGGCTGAGTTAGTAGAGAGGTTTCTGTTCTTTTGACAAGGTTTTCCATCTCCAGGATTGCCTAGTTTTTGCTTTCTTATTGCTTCTATTTCCCTTTTCAGGTCTTGCATAGTTTTATGCATATCTTTCACCTGTTTGATTGCATTTTCCTGTATTTTTTATATTAATTTGCTTCCTCTTTCTATGCCTCTACATGTTTAAATGTATTTTCCTAAGAGATTTTTGTTTGTTTGTTTGTTTGTTTTTTTCAAGACAGGGTTTCTCTGTGTAGCCTTGGCTGTCCTGGACCTGGAACTCACTCTGTAGACCAGGCTGGCCTGGAACTCAGAAATCTGCCTGCCTCTGCCTCCCAAGTGCTGGGATTAAAGGCTTGTGCCACCGCCACCCTGCAAGAGATTTTTTTCTTATCCTCTTTAAAGGCCTCTATCATCTTTATAAGACGGAATTTAAGATCTTATGCTTCAATTTTATTAAGATATGCAGGGTTTGTTGTATCAGGATAGCGAGGCTCTGGTGGTGCCATATTGCACTGGGTGCTGGTGACTGTGTTCTTAGTCTCTCCTTTAGGCATCTGGTTCTCCCTGGTGTTGGCTGGATGATCTTAATGGCAGTATGACTTCTCTGGAAGGTTAGGGGAGCCGTGGGCCAGACAATGGAGATCAGGATACTTGATTCTGCTGGCTGTGCCTCACATAGACCCAACTTGCAAGGGATTGGTGGGGCAATGCTCCATGATGGTAGGTCTTGGGTTCCCTGCAGGTTTCCACGGGGTCGTAGGATGCTCTTAAAGTCCCTCAAAGATCCCCAGACAAAAGAATAAACCCAGAAATAGACAATGAAGGCCGGGAGACAAAGGCATACCAGTCACCTCTGCAGGGTGTCTTATGCAGGTCCAGAATGAACTTTCTGACAGGGATCCACATTGATCAAGAAATATTGGCTGCCATGACAAATAGGATCTCATCAATTTGTACAGATTTATAAAGCTAATTGTTACCATCTACAGAATGGAGGAAAATCTTTGCTAATGATACATCTGATAGAGGATTAATATCTAAAATATACAAAGAAATAAACATTAAACGAATAAATATATTAATGAATTAATGGCCTGATCAATCAGTTCTTAAGACACTAAATACAAATAGCTAATGATCATATAAAAAAATCTACTTCACTAGTCAGGAGAGAAATGCAAACTAAAATGAAATCTCCTCTTAGTCTGAGTGTCTGGCCATAAAGAAAACAAAAAAAATACAAAAGGGAACACTCATGCATTGCTCTAGGAGTGTGAACTAGTGTAGCCCCCATGGAAATGAGTAAGGAAATTCCTCAATGGACTAGAAATAGATATACCATATGATTCACTTATACCAGTATTGGGTGAAGGCCTCCAAGTCAAAATATCACAGATACTT
>JADRCD010228963.1:0-10759 GCA_019843815.1 Montemys delectorum
AGAGAAAGAACGACAGACAGAGACAAAGACAGACAAAGAACCTGTGGCAAGCTGATGTAAAACAACAAGCTGTGTTCTTTGTTATCCCTTTTCAGGAGAGTATAGTACTGTAAAGTTTGTATAAAAGGAAAAACAAACAAAAAGGCCCAAATACAGTTGAGATATGTTCCTTTCTCAGCACTAGGATATTATATGACAGTCACAGTATTCAGAACAATGTAACATTCAACACATACATATGATGACTTGGAAATGATCAATTAATAATAGAAAAGAATATCATGAGATAGAGGCCAAAGGATGGATTGCATGTCAAGTGTCCTGTTAAATTATACAAGTCAAGGGAAGATGCTTTCTGTTTACTACTGCCAACAAATAAAAAAAAATAAATTAGGGATTTGCATAGCAAACAAAATACTTCTGACATCCTAGACACCAGCTGCTAAATTATCCCAACAGGAAAAGGTTTCTAACAAATAATAGACTCTTCATAATGGTTAATTTGATTGCATTGAACTTAACTGCGGTCAAGTGATGGTTCATGCCTTTAATCCCAGGACTTGGGAGGCAGAGACAGAGGGAGCAGCAGACATATCTCTGTGAGGTCCAGGCCAGCCTGGTCTACAGAGTGAGTTTCAGGACATCCAGGGCTACATAGAGAAACCCTGTCTCAATAAACAATAACAAGAAAGAGGGAAAGAAAGAGAGAGAGAGAGAGAGAGAGAGAGAGAGAGAGAGAGAGAGAGAGAGAAAAGAAAGGAAGGAAGAAAGAAAGAACAAAGAGAAAAAGAAATTGTGTCTGTGCACCATAAGACATCACATGAGAGCATACAAATGAGCCCTTGTACCATGAGGAATCAACTAAGAATTAATATTCAGAATTATTATCCATCAGGAACATGAAATTTAAGTAAATAGGCAAATGAACTAACCAGACATCTTCCAAAGGCAGTGATAATTGTCTCTGAGTTATTGGTGGGAGTATGTATAAATTGCTATGGTCATGCCACAAAGGGGTTTGACGTAACACATCAAGAGGTTATGTTCCTCTGTTTCCATTTCTAGAGATGTATGCATCTTTTACCACTCCAGCTGCTGACATGAGCCAAGGATATCAGGGCTTAAAAATGAGGAAACTAGTCTCATGCAATAGCCAAGTTTATTCAGAGCCTCAGACAATTCAATTCATACTCTGAATGTTAAGAAAGTCACCGGAGTAAAGTGTCCAATCACAAGGACAAGCCACAGGTGGCAAAAACCGTCTTCTCCTTAGGGGCATATGAATATCAACAGCTGAAGGAAACTCACTCCTATCCACTACGCCTGGGAGAAGCACGAGAACACATTCCAAGAACAATTCTGTAGTTTTTGATAAAACTGTGGCGGCCACGAGACTCTTGTCTTGTTTTTTTGGAGTTTTCTCCCAAGCACTCAGAGCCCTCATTACAAGAGTCCGCACTTGGACTGTGTTCCCACATGCATGCGTGATTAGAAGATGTTAACGATAATGTATGCAATTTCCAGTGTAGTAGAAAGAAAACCAATTGTCCAGACCCTGTCAAGAAGACAAGGGATAAATAAATTACTCTGCAATCTTGTAACAAAATCCTAAATAATTCAAACTCAGGTACTGATAATAATCTTGGAAAATGAAAACTATATGAAACAATTATAATCATAAAACAGAGACAAAATATTTCTCTCATGAACAATTCAAAATTGAGTAAAGTAAACCATTAGATTTTCAGGAAATGCATTCATAGTCTAAAGTAGAAGTGGATGTAAGGATTCTCCAACAGCTAAGACACTGAATTTATAGGAAGGAAAAAGTGAAACACAATTTCAAATTCATGGTCAGGGTTAAGTTTCACTGTTGAGCCACTGGGCACTTTTACAATACCATATTTGAAGTTTTATGTGCATCCCCAATTTGTATAAAATATATTTTATCAACAGTCAGACAAAAACTTAGCTTGCATTTGCCTTCTAAAGTGATTGGTCTTGCTGATTGTAGAACAAATGGTAAGGCTGGAGTCTCTGAAGTAATTGTATAGAGACTTTTTTGTAAAGGGATGTTTTACAGATATATCCAAAGATTCTAAATATCACTTTCAGAGATTCTGAACTAGAGGAAAGTGATTTTTACAAAGGTCCACATGTTCTCTCTATTTGGTGTCTAATGTGGCAGTGCAGAGAAACCATAAACTCAGATTTGCACATTGTGGAACCTTCCTGTTCCTGTCACTTCATCTCTCCTGCTTCTCCTCTTCCTTCTTCAGGCAGTAATTTTGAAACAACAAAGTTTACCTCTGCTATGGGTGAAAGTCCTCCTCGAGGCTGAAGTTAGAGTTCTTTGAGTTTTCGTGTATGGCAAGGATAGTTCTCCAAATTTCGTGCAGGAGGAAGAGGGCTTAGTTACCAAATGATTTCCTAGATGGTTTCCAGGAATTGTGTTATCATGAGTTCCTGAAGTGTGGACAGGAGAGGAGAGTATGTGAATAAGTGTAGAGTGAGGGCTGGGCAGATGCTCAGTGGGTTAGTGGGCACAGAAGACTTCATTTCGGTCAGATCCCCAGAGCCCAAGCAGAGTGGTCTGCACTTGTAACTTTAGCAATGAGCAGGTGGAAATGGGAGCTCAATGGGCCCCCAAGCTAGCTGAGTTGGTGAGCTGGAGGCCAGAGAGAGAGAGAGAGAGAGAGAGAGAGAGAGAGAGAGACTCTCAATAGACAAGGTGGTTGTCTCCTGAAAAACCACACTCAAAGTCGTTCTCTGGCCTCCACATGCACTTGCACATACCTCACACTGACCCATGCACCTGCACACACAAGCAGATTCACATACATATTTCACATAAGAATGAACACACATAAACTACCACCATCATAACAGGAAGGTCTTACTAATAAACAATCATTTTAGCCTTGAAATAATTAAAATCCTCTAAATCTCACTTTGTTACATTTTCGTTTCTTTGGTTTTGTTTTTTGTTATTTCCTCTCTCTCTCTCTCTCTCTCTCTCTCTCTCTCTCTCTCTCTCTCTCTCTCTCTCTCCGTGTGTGTGTGTGTGTGTGTGTATCTGTGTGTCTGTGTGTGTGAGCACACACTCGTACACACAAGTGCACATGTGGACTGTGAACATGTGGAACCTAGAGTAAAACTTTGGGCAGTCACTTTTCTTCTTCCCTGTGGGTCTGGGAAGGGAACTCAAGCTATTGTTTTGGGGCAAGTGGCAAAGAACAATCTTATCGGCTCTAAATCTTGGTATTTGGGGGGCATGAACATTTAATATTTTCATATCTTGCCTAAATAAATATGATATTAAGAAGTAGATAAAAGCAACCCAATTGGTCTCAGTCCATTTGTTGCACCTACCTGAGGCATAAACTAATCTTGTGCCTGTTTTCCTCCTCATTTTCTTCTGTGTACCTACAGCATGACCCACACACAGATCTATTTATTGGACAAGTATGTAGACAAACACTGGCAAGCTATGTTATCCATAGAACTTTCCAGACAAACACCCCAAAGTCACCTGATATCTGAAGGGGAAATGGTGGGGACTTACCGTCCACAGATTCTAAGATAGGGTTTGTTGCATGAGTCAAAAGTCAGAACCACACATTCCTCTGCTCAGATAACTTTTTCCAAAATCACAACAAAAATACAATCAAACTCAATCAGTCATCATGGCTAAGGCAAGCAAATGGAAAATGATGGTACAGATGCAAGTGCACTGATTCATTGATGATGGGAGTACAAACTACTAGTGAAGCTAATGTGGAAATCAGCGTGGAGTATCTCCCAAATACTATAAACACATCTACCATGGTGCCCAGCTATAGCACCTCTGGTTATATACTGAAAGGACTCCATATCCTGCCACTGAGATATTTATACATCAACCACACTCAATGATTCACATTAGTCAGGAAATGAAACAGCCTAGATCTCCATCAACTGACAAATGGACTAAAAAATGTGGTATGTGTACACAATAGAAAACTATTCAACTGTTAAGAATGTTGAAATTATGAATTTGCAAGAAAACATATGAAGCTGGAAACAATCATTCTAAACGAGGTCACCAAGATCCACAAAGATAATTGTGATGTTTGCCTCATCTGTGGATGCTAGATTCAGATGATATGCTTCATTGGGAATACATATTAGAGGTCAGGAAATTAGTGAGGGGTCATATGTGGAGGGGTTCCCAAGGGAGTGGAGAGATATTGAGGTGTAGTCTGTTGTTATATATTATAATGCTAAATATTAGTCCCCAAGATCTGGTTGCCTCTTGCCAGGAGAAGATCTTCAGTGAAGAGGTGATCCTCATGCACACCAAGTGATTCTATGTAAACCTGCCTCCCAAGTTATCCCCAATTGGTTAATAAAGATGCCTACAGCTTGCAGCTGGTCAGAAGATACGTAAGTGGGGCTTTGGTTCACAGGCTTGGAGTATGAGGAGAGAGCAAAGCAGAAATAAGAGAGAGAAGAGATGGCAGAAGACACATTAGGAAGGGGGAGGATCATGAGAGCGTGGCCATTAGGACCAGTCAGTTGGAGTAGGAGCAGCTCAGGCAGAGCATGGCAAGCGATATCTCAGGGTTATTGACAAGAAACTAGACAAAACACCATAGAGGACTGAGAACCCCCCCCCCCAGCACTAGAGCTTTAAGGCTTAGATAAAAGGTTTTGTGTCTTTTATTTGGAAGTTAAATGATATGCTGTGGGGTATAAATTCCAATTGATGTTTATTACTACACACACACACACACACACACACACAGAGAGAGAGAGAGAGAGAGAGAGAGAGAGAGAGAGAGAGAGAGAGAGAGAGAGAACACAATAATATAAAGAGATAAAGGGGAATAATGGAGCAAGAAGGATTATATCGATGATAGAGAGGGCTGAGTAGAGAAGGGACCATGGAGAGGGATACTGAACACTAGAGACCTTTGCAAAAAGTCATATGGAGGCCTACTTGTTGTAGAAACTTTTTAAAATACATACCTACACATGTTACACACATGTATATAAAAAGAGTTAAAGTTGAGTTACTCTACAGCAGAGTAACAATATCCCTACAGTAGCCAACAAATTTAAAAAGTCCAATGCCCTATATTGGTTATGCCTTTTGGAGTTTTTGGCCAGTGAGGTTCCATAAACACCAAATATTACAATCAATTTACAACACTATTGGTTACTCTCCAGAACTTGGTTGTAAGATCATTCTGCCGAAGATACCACATACTTTATTCATCGAACACAGAGAAGTCAGGCTGATATTGGCCAGCTTCATCCCTGCCGCTAGCTTTCATAGTGTTCGAAAGTTCTAATTGTACTACTTGTGAAGGAAAATAATCATCAGTCTTACCAGCTGTGAGCCGTGAGAGCTACTCTCACTAATGACTGGTCTGTTGCATGTGCACACACACATACACACACAATGGCATGCTCATATACACATGCACACACACACACACACACACACACACAGGCAAAGCCCATATACATGCACGGCACACATGCATGTGCACACACACATGCATACAATAACATATACACATGCAATACCAATTAATTTTTTTAAAGGCTATGAGTTTGAAAGAAAAAAAAAGAGATTTGCATGGGAAGGTTTGGAAGAGAGAAAGGAAAGGGAGAAATGGTATAATTATAACCTCAAATTTTAAAAAGAATAAAAAAATACTCCATTATATGAATCCTACACCTCGTTTTATTATCAGAGACAAATAGTTGAGGTTAGACACATTATGGGCCTTTGTGGGCTAACTACTATTACTACTCTGGTAAATTGATATAGCATTAGGCTGACTCCTAAAGACTTATCATTAAATAAATAAATTAGTGCAGCTGTGAAGAAAAGCTTCTTGGTAGCATATGACAGTTAACACAAAGTCCTAGAACTAGTACAGGTACAGAGAATAAAAGATAGTGGAATGCTCAGATCCAAATGGAACATCAACATTACACCCCTCTTCCCAAAGCTTAGAGATTATTGCAGAAGAGGAGTTGGAAAGAGGGTAAGCCATGGATGGTAGATGTTATAAGGAAAGAGTGTTTCTCAGACACAGCAGAGCAGACACAAACGTAGACTCAGGGTTCACAACAGCACACAAAGATCCACACAAGCTTGGGCCAGACAAATTCCATGTATGAAGGGGTAAAGGTGTAGATGAAATCCTACCACTATCAGAGAAGCTATTGCTAGTTGATAGCTACTGAAGGAGGAAGTCAGTTTCCCTTAAAGCTGTGTACCTTGATAGGCTCAACATTTTTCATCAGATCACACACATCTCAGAGAGTATGGGAAACACAAATAGGCCATGAAGGATTTAAAACAAAAAGGAAAGACACAAAGTTAGAAGGATATGGAAGGAGGAGCAGATTGGGTAGATTCTGGGCTGGATTATTTTGTTTGTTTCTTGGTTTGTTTGTTTTGTTGTTACTGTTTGTTTTACTCTGCTTTGCTTTATTTAAAGACAGTGTGCATGAATAGTAGCAACCATTAAATCCCTGAACAATGTACAGACTGCTTCAGCATAAGCTGTGTGCTTCAAAACAGAGCCCAGTTAAACAAAACTTTGGTATGATTTAAAGGTTAAACATGTATTTCTCTAGGCAGCTCTTTCTCCATATA
Source organism: Montemys delectorum (assembly GCA_019843815.1). NCBI lineage: Eukaryota > Metazoa > Chordata > Mammalia > Rodentia > Muridae > Montemys > Montemys delectorum. Next base: position 6,659 of record JADRCD010228963.1, read on the forward strand.
TGCATCTCATTTTACTTTATCTCTTACAATTGTTTAATAAAGTCTGTGCCCTGCCTTTAAAGAAAGGCTTCAGTCAAAATAACTAAAGCCCTGCATCGTTGGCTAACTAGTGACTCCATTTCCTTCTGTCTCTGAAAATAGAAGGCAGGTCAACATATTAGTGTTCTTCCATATAAGATGAACATAATTCAGCAAAAAATGGGGAAGTGAGTAAACACATCACTTCTGAATTACAAATCAAAGAAAGTTATTTCTTTCTGTCCTATGTTGGACCTGTCTTTTCACTCCTGGCTATATTCTTATGGGTGGAAAAAAAGAAAGAAAAATAAAAGAAGAAAAGAAAGAAAGACAGGAGGAAGGGAGGGAAGGAGGGAGGGAGGGAGGGAGGAAGGGAGGAAGGAAGGAAGGAAGGAAGGAAGGAAGGAAGGAAGGAAGGAAGGAGGGAAGGAAGGAAATTAAGGAACTGAGTCATCAGCTCTCCCTGCCTTGTGACTCTATAGGCTTTCATAGGCTATCTCTAAACTGCTCTAGAAAGTCAGAAAATTTTTCATTGATAATTTCTCAGCTGCTTACATTCCACTGAAAAATATCAGCTAGAGACAGTTAATATGAGTCTAGTGTCTATTATACTATCAGATAAAGTCCTTGGCCTGGCATGTATACTCTGGTTCATTTTTTGGTCTTTTGTTTAGATCCTACACAACAGCTTGCATACATCTCAAGAATTTTGTCTAGACCTTTGCTGATCCCTAAAAATACCCATAAATCATTGTGGGGAGATTCTAACCATCGTGTGTTTTGCCATATGAACTTTTGTGTGACGATTCAATGGGGCAGAATGTGAGACTCATCCAAAGCTTTAAAAAATTTACAGTTAGAAATGGTGCCTGCCAACCACATCACTGGGCTTGTGCAAATATGAGTGGAATCTAAACAGAATCTTCTGATCCATCTCTGTACTCACAGCCCAAGATCCTCACAACAAGGGGCAAACACACAAGCAATGGCGGGCGGCTCTAAACCTGTGCTGAGGACTCAAGCTACTTTAATTTGGTACCAGTTTTTTTTAGAAGACATTCTAATTTAGGGGAGAGTCAATCATTTTTCATAAAACAGTCAGAGATGGGGGTTGAATAGTGAAATGCTTAACACAATCAACCCAGACAGTTTGCCTAGGCCATTAGTACCCAGGGAACTCTCTCCATGTCTGCAGGAAAAATCTATAAGTGAGAAAGTATCAAGTAGGATGTGTGTGCCTGTGGTACTGGTACCACTGTGGAAGGATATATGGAATTTTACTTAAACTTCATACAGTGGGGGATTGACCCTCTAGGTGTGAGACTTGGATGCTGGGCTACATGGAAAAAATATATGTAGTAGAAGAAATCCAAACACTGGTGCAGTAGTGCCACTGAAACCAAGAGCAGGTAGGAAACCTATAATCCTGCAGATTTCTGGGCTGGTTACTGGAGTTCAATAGTTACTGCATATACATCATAGCTCACCAAGTCATGGCACCCAGTCTCTGTGTATGCAAGGAATCTGTTCTTTATAAAGCTTTGAGAATAAAATAGACTCTTGTTTGCCTCTCTGGCTGGCCATCTTATGCCCTAAAACCAAAAATCAAACTAGAAATCAGAGACTCTCACATGGAATTTCAGAGGGAACCATCATTGCCTTCCAGATATTAACCACAGGCTTCTGAACACACTCTTCCCTAATAGCTGCTGAGTGAGGCTGAATTCTGAAACAAACAGTATGTTCCATTTTCCCTTATACAGAGGGGAGCTGAATGTGCGAGCCCAGAACCTGTTGGTGGGAACAGTAAGGGTGCAAGGTGGCAGAATAAAGTTTAGAAGTTTCCTCATTCTTTGTGTCCTCTTAATGCCGCTGACACTGCAGTCGATAGTCAGAGCATGCAAGGGAACAGAAAGTGTTTCTTCCAATAAGGGGTCTTGTCTTTTTAAACCTAGCTATCAGAAATGGTGCTTCAAAAGATACTGATGAAATCGTATACTTTTTAAGAATATTTATTTACTTATTTTTGAAACGTTTTGTGTGTGTATATAGTGTACCTGATCAAAGTCCACCTGGACTTTTCCCCACCAATTCCTAACCTATGTCTTCTGGTGCTTCTCTTCTGGGCTCCCTGCTCTCATTTTCTTACTTATAACCCTGAGTCTAATCTAGTACTGTGCATGTGTGCATGGGTGTGGGGCAATACATTAGATCACGGGAAACTTGCCAGCATCCACATCCCCCTAAAGAAAATTGAGTTTTTCTCCTCCTACAGGGATGGACTACCAATTGCTCCTTGGCTTTGGAAGAGGTCTCACAAAATCCTCCCCGATTCATGCTGTAGTTGTTAATTGATTTGCGTAGTGCTAACACAGCTCCTGTAAATTCAATGAAAGAACAGCATCCACAGCATGCCTCCCCATCCACTAACTCTTCTACACTCTCTCCAACTCCATTTCTGCTGTGTTCTCAGAGATTTGATATAGATGCCCATTTGAAGCTCTGTCTCATCTTCCTGCCCGCTCTTCTCCTTTCTTTCTCTTTTCCTCTCTCTCCTCCCATTCTCCTCCTCTCTTCTCCCTCACAGTGGCCAACATGAAGTGTTCATAAAGAAGCTACGTGGGAACATGAAATCCTAAGATCCAAGTAAAAAATATAATATAATAAAAGGAGACAGTGGAAGAACGGTGAGATTAAATAACAGGGGGAAAGTCAGCTGGAAGTTAATCATTTCAGCCGGGATGAAGGCAGATACGAGGAATGGAAGACTATGACATATGTTAACCAAAGCCACAATTGCACTTTTTTTATTAGATGTTTTCTTTATTTACAATATCTCCTTTCCCAGGTTCCCCTCCCAAAAAAAAAAAAAAAAGAAAGAAAGAAAGAAAAGGAAAGAAAATAGAAAAACAAAAACCAAAACAAACCCCTATTCCTTCTCCTCTCCCCCTGCTCACCACCCCATCCCCTCCTGCTTACTGGCCCTGGCATTCTCCTATACTGGGGCATAGAACCTTGAGTTATGCCTTAGTTTCCAGACCAATAGTATTATATTGTTAGATATAAAATACATTACACATCTAATAGCAAGGTGCGTAGACCATTCTGATGTTCCGTGCATGCTGATTATCTACATACCCTCCTTTCTAGCCCACGTCTCATAAGCACTGTGTCTCCCTGCCAGGGTCACTTTCATTCACTTGGGGCACTTGGGGAATAGCTCACATGTTTCACCTTATTAAATAAACACAGAGAACTTAGAAAGGGTATGTCATAAAAGAGAAAGAAAGGAGTGTATAAAAAGGTGAAATATTCAAGAAAGGAGATGATGAAGACTCCTAAAAAGAAAGAAACCAGACCAGACGTTCAATAATCTGGATGTCCTACACCAGAGAAATTTCGCCCTAAATGTGATTCTTGCCTTTTTTAGTTCATTATATTTAATAAACCAAAAATTCTCGATCCTTATATCATGGCGAAATCTTTAAAGTAGGCAGAGGGGAAAAAATTGAAAAGAAGGAACTAAATTTAGACATTCCTTGGCTCACTGAAGTCCTAATGGTTTCATGTGGCTTTTTGATAAGGCCCAAACTCCCCATCACAGCATGTCCAGCTGCTTAAAATATATGACAGCAAAGGGTGATGCTCCCTGCGCTCCACTTTAAATGCCTCTCGAGCACCGAGTCCTCATGGCTCCACTGTCTATCTGACTCACAGGCCCCTGTATCTCTTCCATTTGAAGATAACAAATCATATGCATAAAAAATGATGGGGCCTCTAACCAACAGCTCAGTGCCTCAGCATCACAGGCTTGCCCTGTTTCTAATCATAGAGAGTGACGTGGCTGATAACAGTCATTTAATACTAGCTCAGGATCCCAAGTCCCTTTCATTCTATAATCCTCCATACTTCAGGCTTTTACACTGGCTGCCTTGAGTTTCTTCCCTGAGTTACCTTCATAATGGACTAGAGTATATAATCTGAAAGGAAAGAAGGAAGGAAGCAAGGAAGGAAAGAAGAAAGGGAGGGAGGAAGGGAGGGAGGGAGGAAGGAAGGAAGGAAGGAAGGAAGGAAGGAAGGAAT